>JASAOG010000095.1:1200000-1502500 GCA_030265305.1 Biomphalaria pfeifferi
TTTACCTGAAACAATTAGATTAGAAACCAGATCTTTTTTTTTTTTTTTTTTGCGTGTCAGAAAATGGTTTTTAAAAATTTTTCTACTTAAAATATGAGCAACATTGTAGCTAGTTTTACCATCAACTCATTTTCTTATATTTTTTTTTTTTTTTGGTAAATATTTCCATCGATCATCCAATCTCTAGGCATACTTAACTATCTTTTATTCTTTGCTCAAACCAAGAAAGTCGTCATATTTGTGTTATTATGCTGTTTATATGTTGTTGTTTTTTTTTAAAACAGGCACACTTTTTTTTTCAAAGTAAATATGTTGGCTTATTAGTAAGTAAAGATCTGTTCATTTTTCCTAGTAGATTCTACATTCAGAGTCCCATTTCATAAATACACCAGCTGGATGATATCACTATAAGGGCCGTATTTTGGGCATCACTGTTCTAGATCTATCATGTAGTCCTAGAAGTAGAAACTTCTAGACTAAGACTAGAGTCACTTTAAGAGTGTCTAGAATACTAAAAAATATAATCTAGATCTACTAATGACTTCAATACAAGATCTAGACTCTAAGATCTAGATCTATTTCTAATAATAATGTCTTATATTTAGATTCTTTATAATATATATATATAATATTTCTAATAATATTTAATATATATACATTATAATAAAAGGATTGTCTTCGAGTCCGAAGGTGAGGAATGCAGTATTTCCAGTGGCTACGCAGTTCCATCTATGACCTACATATTTTGCCATCTACAGGGCAAACATAACCTTTGTCCGCCAGTGGTCGATCAAGATTTTCTTTTTGCTGTCTGCATTTGTCCTGGGTAGCGGTTTTTCTTTTTGTCTCAAATGTGTATCCCGCAGCCTTTGTCATTACTCCCATCTTTCTCGTTCTATGTTGGCTAAGGCAAGTTGGCGTCTAAGCTGGTCTTTAAAGCGTTTCCATGGGGCATATTTATTATAAATATATCTATATTATATAGAGACTAGTCACTAGAGTCCTACTAGCCCCTAGCCTAGATAGATATAATTCTAGATAAAAGTACTAGATATCTAGAATTAATCTAGATCTAACTAAATGCTATCTTGAGTCTAGAGATATAAATTAAATTACTAAACTTTCCTAAACAGATATATATCTAGATAAGTTGTACAGACAATATATTAATATCTAGATCTAGCTAAGTTGTACAGACAATATATTAATAATATATATACTTATATCTAGATCTATATAATATATATATATATAATAGTCACTATAGAATTTTATCCCCATGCCTATACTCAACTATAGCCTAGTATTTAACCTAGAAGTAAACATCTAGATCATGGATGAATCTAGGTAATTTTCTCTTTTAGCTTAGTATGTCGAACAGTATCAGCAACATTTTCGACATGCGCATATCTTTTCTTTTTGCTTCAATGGAGGTTTGTAGTTCATAGTTTCTGATATTCTTTCTGAAAATATTTAAACATGCCTTTTTACCTGCCGATTTTGAATTTGTGATCCCTCACAAACTGTCTTTGAAACCTTGTTTATTATTTATCTTCAAAAAAATAATAATAATAAAAATCCACATCATTTTTGTGACTTCCAGAGCTCATTAACTAAAGCAAAGTGTGTTTAAGATGGAAATGCTGCTGAGCCTGGTTGACTTAGAATTGACTTTACTGAATCCAGCAACCTTTACTGTGGCTACCATAACAACTTTAATGACTTTGTATGTTTACTTCATTCAGCCTAGCATGCTACTCAAAGCTTATTTCAGGTAAATATTTCTTTTGATTGTTGAGTACGACAACACTAACCTAAGTAACCAAACAAAGAAATTTTACAATTATAATTTGGTCAAGTGTAGCTTGTAATAAAAATATTATGCTCTATTCAAAGAAACTCGCTTGTTTTTTTTTTTTTTTTACTGTTTAGATCAGTTTTGCCAAACTCTTTTAGGACAGGAAAAAAACACAAAGGAAACATTTTGGCATGTCATAATATTTTCTATTTAAAAATTACAGAAATTTAGTATTAGATTAAATGATATCAAATTTGCACTGTTATGATGAAGTTGCAAGTGATAATAATTTTTAATGATTGGCTCGCACAATGAGGTAGCTATTATTAGGAGTAAACTACTATTTTCTTCCATCAATCCATATCTGACACTGCTTTTTCTAAGTACCATTATTGGAAAAAACACCTCACAAAGTCTGTCTGTCTGTGGCATCTTACATCTCAAGAGACTATCTTTTCCCTTCGCAACTTCTTGTGTAACTAAAGAGGCCAATCCTTGATACACAGCTTCTGTCACAGGTTGGGCTTCTGTAATCACCAGGCGCTATTGCATTTTCACCTTTCTTTCTACTCCTGTTGTGTATGGCATCTGTAATCTGGGACCCTTCTTTTTATGCTTGCGCCCCATGTGAACCTATCCAGTGCCACTTTTCGCAACTGTTAGTGTAGATTTTGAAGAGGTTTATATTGAGTTTGCATAAATCAGTATACCTTAAAAGTTGGCGACCAGCGGTTCTCCTGCCTTCTGTTAGATCACCATACAGAATATCTTGTGGTAGTTGATCTTCTGGTATTCTATGAACGGGGCCAATGCGTCTGCTGCTGATAACACAGCGGATGTCCTGACACCTTGCTCTTTGTAGAACTTCCTCATTGGTTATTTTATCTTGCCACCTTATTTTAAAGATCCAGCTTAGGCATCAGGGGTGGAAGATATTTAGCTTTTTTCCTTGTCATGAGTAGGTGGACCATCTCACAAATGTATGAAAATGAAAAAATGTACAAATTCTCTGGGCTTGAGAAATTAAATGTGTAAAACTGGACCTTGGAGAACTTTAATTTTGGAGTATTTTTTTAGATGATGTTTAATTAATTCAAGCTGCAAGTCTGGTTTCACTATTTCACAGTCTATATTTAAAAGGAATACTGAAAATATATAAATCATAAAAAAAAAACTAAACTATGCATGTTCCTAAGGACCATGACAGAAAAATAAGATGTTCACTACACCTAAATTATAATTATGTCTGCCACATCATTGTCACTAAGTGGACGTGTACATTTCTATATTTAAAATGTCTTCAATACAAGTTACTTATACTCTAATCATTGTAGTGAAAATGAAAAATCTGAGAGCCATGCCGGTTCTTCAAATATTTCACATCCCTTTTACCCATTTTTCTTGCAGAAGGAGGACACAATTTTGGTTCTTAAATTCCTAAACTTGCTCCAACGTACATCCTGCACTATATCATTTTACTTTCATGTAGTAAAGCACATTCAGTATTCATATTGCATTGGATTAAAGAACTCTTGAAAAAATCTGTTAGTAAGTCCATAAGAGAAATAGTATAAAACTTACTAGCTCTACTGTTACAAAGAGGACTCATTTCACATTGATCTCAGACTAGTTTTGATTGAAAATCTCAACAAATCCAGATATTTCCCTAACATATTTGGAGCTCCAACTGTCATAACAATGCATATTCTGGATGTTGGTACTTTCAAAATTCCAAGATTTTCCATGAATTCATGAAAAATATCTGGTCATTTTGTTGTTCCCATGCATTCTATCTCTTCTGTAACACACACATTTTCATCAATGCCTCATATAAATAATTCCAATTGCGCAGTATCTTTCACATCAATATTTTTGTCTATATTAATCTTTTGTCTAACTTTCATTTTATTGAGTTGATTCTAAATGTTCTTCTATTTCTGATCTGGACATAAAGTTTCACAATCTTGAATCTTGTATTGTTTAACAATATCTCACAGAAAGTCTTTTATTACTTCTAACAATATTGTACCTACAATATAGCTTATGTGTAGCAACTTTCTGAGAATTATTAATTTTTTTAACAAGATTTTGCTGGCCTAATAATTCTTTTGTGAGATATTCAGCCTTGGAAGTACATCCACTTATCTTTACAAAGCCTACAACTCTATGTTTATTAAACATTTTAGATTTAAAATGTTTTACAAACATGCTAAGTGAACTAAAGAAACAATAATGTTTGAATGACATTTTTGATTTACCATACACCAAAATATTGTTTACTGCGCTTGTGCTTATTTCAAATCAGCAGATGCAACCAGAAGGGAATTATACAAATAATAATTCACAATATTACTCCAATCTTTCAACTCATGTTTGAAACTTTAATTTTACATTGTTGTTGAAGTTTTTATTTTAATTAAATTATTAAGAAACTTGTTGCAGGCTAAATTTAACCTTTCCTCAGGCCGGCATTGGCCTGCTGTCCAATGGTTTGCCCAGATATTTATACTTTTGGGTTAAGGGAACATTTTTAAATTTATCATAAATAAATACACCTAATTGTTTTTTTTTGTTGTTGTTGTTGTTTTTTAGTATAAAACAAATCTGTCTTGCACTTATTCTTACAAATGTAAGAAAATAAAAGGAAGATAATTAATTTCACAATGCTTAAATCTTCTGTCTTCAGAGTTGCAGTGCGATGGAGTGGAATGAGGATGAATTACACAAAGCCATTGCCTGATGGTTTCCAATTTTTTTATGGTGAAAAGGGCTATAGAAAAAAAGGTCAAATTAGCATCTTAATGCTGCATGGTTTTTCAGCTGACCATTTTATGTGGGCACCAGTGGTTAGGGTAAGATATGTATTATAACTATCAATTTATTTGGGGGGAGGGTAGTGCACTTATACTTAAGACAGTACAAGACTTTAAAATGCCAAGCTTTCATTCCAATATGTTTCATGTTCATTGTAAAAACATTTTTGATAGTTCTAGAGAGGAATAAGATTTAGATCTAAATGTGTGTAGAGATAAACATATATTAAAAAAAAAGGAATGCATCAAAATAATGTTAATAAGTTAAAGCGGAAGGAAATTTAATTTTGTACTTTAGAGGTTTGAATGTCAGCTTTAAAAGACATTTTATTTCAAAATTGCATATACAAAATAGTTTTTGGTAAATTTGATCGCTGTTATTTTAAACTTGATAATGTCTTAGTTGTTCTAGGCTTTAGTTATGTAATACCAGGTTAAATTTTTGTATTTTATAGATCCATAGCAAGGATCCAGTAACTTTGCTTAACTCATTGAGTGCAGTGTTATTTTGTAAAAAAAAAATGCTACTTTTTTTAGAAAAACTTTTTTTTTTCAAATATGACTAAAACAAAAATTTCTAATTTAAGTACCAATGATGCTATAGTAACATTTTTGGTATCAAATTAAAGGTAAATGAATGGAGAGTTTTAAAATGTTAACAACTTTTCATTTAAATATAAGATACAAATTAAAATCTGAATAATATGACATTATAACAAAAAATGGATTCCAGCCTTAGTACTTGTTTGTAAAATGTTTTACATGTTTCGGATGTTTCTTCAGAGTTGAAGATAAGTTTACTTCCTAGTCCAAACCTCCCGCAGGACGACAGCGGATGGGAGCGGGTAGAATTTGAACCCTCGACCATCGATAAATCCGAACGACAGTCCAGCGCGCAAACCTCATGGCCAGGCAGCCATCCATTGTGAGACCTAAATCTAGATTTTCATCTTTTCATTACTATTGAAACAGCATATTAGAATACTTACAGCTTTATCAAAAAAGAATAGTCATAAAACAGTCAATAAAAGATGATGAATTACTGATTATATTATTATTTTTACTTGGCTTTCTAGTCAGTCAAAAAGGGAAAGTTATTGCACTTTTTATGACTACCAATAACAATAGATACCAGCACAAAATCTATCAATCAAGTGTACTGAAATATTATGTACATGTGAATCAATGGGATTTAGATCTATATTTCTCTTATCTTATATAATACAGACGTTACTTCAAAAAAGAAGATGATTACGTCCTACACGTCATGCATATTAACCAATGACTTAAATTCTGCCAAGTCACTGGTTTTTCTGGCTAGCTCAGGCAACCCATTTCATGCTCTAATAGCACTAGGGAAGAAGGAGTATTTGTACAAATTTGTCCTAGCATATGGGACGAGGAATGTGTCTTTATTTTTGTGTCTCAGAGTATTTTATTAAATTTTGTCTTTGTATTTGAAGATTATGGTTCAGTGTTTTATGTATAATTGCTACTTTACTTTTGAGTCTTCTGTCCTGAAGGCTTTCTAAATTTAGTGATTTTACTAAAGGTGTTACTCTAGTCAAATGTGAATATTCATTTGTTATGAATCTCCTTGCTCTGTTTTGTGTCTGTTCCAGTTTCTTAATGTTTTAATGCATATTCTATTATTGGCCTAACCAAGGTTAAATAACATTTTAGTTTTATGTTCTTATTTGATTTATAGAATTTTCTTTTAATAAACCCTAATGCTTTGTTGGATTTTTTTATAGTTTCATCAATATGTGGATTCCATGACAGTTTTTCATTTATTATAACACCTAGGTATTTTGCGTTTTTAGTCTGTGTTACTGGTTTGTCATGAATAAGATAAGTGGAGTTAATTTGTTTTAGTTCATTGCTTAGTTCTTTGAGTAATCTAGCTGGAATACCATCAGGTCCAGACGCTTTATTTGGTTTGGTGTTGGCTAATAGTTTTTGAATTCCATTTTCTTGTACTACTATATCTTCTATGTTGTCTACTTGGTTCAAATTAAGAAATATGTCTTTGTCTCCTGGGGCTGAGAAAGCTGATGCAAAGTATTTGTTTAGGATGTTTGCTTTAGTTTCATTATGTATTATGTTATGTTCATCTTTTAATGGCGCTATGCCTGTTGTTTCCATTTTCTTAGACTTAATGTATGACCATAGGTTTTTGTTGTTATCTTTAGATATTACATTGTTTATGTATTCACTCTGCAGCTGTCTGCTTACTTTTTGGGTTAGGTGTTTAATTTTTATATACTTTTTGTGAACTCCTTCTGCCTTGGTTTCTTTAAATTTTCTATATAGGTTTTCCTTCTGTTTACAAAGCTTCTTTAGTCTATTATTAAACCAGCATTTATTTATTTTGTTTGATGTGTATTTAGTTGGTATATGATTTTCTATAATGCTTTTAAGATGGTTTTTAATGAAATTCCAGAGGTCATCGACTGGTTGGTTAATGTCTTTTTCTAATAAGAATGTTTGTTGAAAGTTTAATGCAGCTTGGTGTAGTTGTGTTAGGTTACATTTATTCCAGAGTAAGATTTTTCTTTTGTGTTTTGTATTGGCTACTGCTTTTATCTGACTGTGTATTTTTATGATCTCATGGTCTGATAGACCAGGGATAATATCATAATCAACTACTAATCCAGGTCTGTTGGTTAAGAAGAGATCTAATGTGTTGTTTAATCTAGTTGGCTTTTTAATGATTTGATCTAAACTTAGGTTGTGTAAAGTTTCTATGAAAAGCTCATTTATGTCCTTAAGGTTTTGGTGTTTATCTATGGTTAGTGTTTTCCAATTTATATCAGGTAGGTTGAAATCACCCATAATCAAAAAAACTGCATTTTTATTAGCTCTTTAAGTGTGGTAATCTGATTACATAGTTCCTGCATGTATTCTAAACTAGAATTTGGTGGTCTGTAAATGCTGCCTATTATTAGGGATGTTGAGGTGGTATTAATTTTACAAAATGTAGATTCTATATTTTTTGAGTTAGGTAAGGTAATTTCTTCTGCTATAAGAGTGTTTTTTATTGCTAAAAGAACTCCTCCATGATTATCAGCCCTATCTTTTCTAAAAATTTCATAATTACTATTGAAAATTTCTGCATTATAAATTTCAGGATGTAGCCAAGTTTCTGTTCCTGCAATTATGTCTGGTTTCTCACATTCTAATAAAATTTCTAAGTCTGCTGTTTTGTTCCTATTGCTTTGAAAATTTATTACTAAGGTATTTTGGTATTACTTCTTTAGTAGGTTTGTTTAGTGAGGCTGTTGTATTAATTTTAGTAGATTAGGTTTAATAGGAGTGGATCTGGCTAGTGGTTGGTGAGTTTGTTTTGGGATGTTGTATGGGTTAGAAGTGTCCGCATCAGGAATCAAACAGTCCTGATGTAAACTGAGGTAACCCACACGATACACAGTGCCATGATGCATCTTTGTTGCCTAAGGCATAATACACAGGTGTATTCATATGGAGACATGATGCATGGTACCATTCATCGCAGGTGTCACATTGAATGGCTTACTTTTAATTGCCTAAGGCATCTTTGATTCTAATACCACACCAGTGCAAGATATAGGCTAGCAAGAGATCCAAGCGTAGATCTCGAAAGAACCGAAGGACAACACCAATTCTAATTCAGTTTACCTAAGATCTAGACCTAGATTTTCGTTATTACTGTTCATTTGTGATAAATAATGAATGTAGAATAATTTTTTATTTCACTTTTATTTACCAGTATTTATTTTACTTACAAGTCAGAGTGCAATATGAACAAATAAAGCCTTGGCGATGATGATTTTTACAAATAAACAATACTAAAAAAATGCCTAGCATGGATAATTAGTGGATGTAGATCTACCATCTCTGTTGTTTTCAGTTATATACATTAGTCTTAGTCACCTTAGATCTAGAGATCTAGTTAGATGTTGAGATAAAAGCTTAGATCCAGTCAATCTTGATCTACATTCCAGACCTAGCCTTAGCCACCCTTGGACAATACTAGATCTGGATCTAAATAGTAAATACTAATAATATCCAAGTCTGTTGCTAAATCTAGACCTACTGTATCTATCTAAATCTTCATTATTACTTATATCACTATCATAGAAATTCTAAGAAATATTATAAAGTTTCTTCTCTTCTCTAGTAAACATTGTGGGTGTGTCTTGGACTAACCTAGCCATGATGTTGATTTTTGCAGATAAACTATCATAAACAATACACACAAAAAATCTAAAATTGGCAAAAAAAAATGCTCACAGTGGATGAATCATGATTAATGGATGAAGATTCAATATTTCTTTTCTTTTTATTTGTTCTAGGCTTAGGTCTAGTCAATCTTGATCCGCACTTTACACCTTATGACAATACTAGTTCTAGATCTAAATATTATATATATATATATAAATACAAATCTAGATTTATTTTTTATAATAAATTATCTATCCTACACTAAATCTAAAAGCTAAACTTACTGGATCTAATCTTGTTCAAAATCACTATTTATTTGTGATAAATTATAGAATAATTATAAAGTTATAAAATTATAAAGTAGTAACCATTGTGGGTGTGTCTTGGACTACTGTAGCCATGGCGACATTTTTTACAAATAAAAAATCGTAAAAAAAAAAATTCAAATAAAGTCTAAATAAGGCTAAAAGCTTGTTATTGCTATGTAAACATAGGATGAAGAACTCTTTTATAGAGAGAAAATAGTTCTAGCATTGTTTGTTAAAAAATTAGATTAAAAAACGCAATGAAACTAAGGTAGGGTACAAGCGTCTTTCCCAGAGACGTTCCGTACACTTAGGGTAGTCAGACTGTCTCTGAGTTAATCTCTACACCACTTTTTTATTCCAAAAAATTTCTGCTCACGTCATGCACTAATTTTAGTTAAGTTTTTAGCAACTGTCTCAGTCTTTCTGTCTGTCTGGTAAAAGTTATTGCTCCCACACATAATCTCAGATCAAGTTGAAATTTTGGGCAATTATTTCTTGTACCTGACAAAACAAGAATCAATAAACAAAAAAATTACCTTTAAGTTAATTAACTATTAGTAAGTAATTATTTTGTTTTGTATTTAAAAAAGGATAGAAATTGTACTTGACATGTGAGACTTGAGGAGAGTTGAACCCTAAATTCAAATTCAAGTCGTACAATTTTTTTTATGCATTGAAATAGCTATCATGGTAATTAATACCTCCTTCCTATATGGTCCAGACAAGTGATAAGACCATAACGCATTGAGAATGATAAGATCTTAACGCATTGAGAAAGCTAAAAGCATGTTATAGCGCTAAACAATTGGACAATAACAATCACAGATTTATTATTGTTAGTTCAGATGTATTACAAATTTATTAAATGACTGATCCAAACTATTTGATACAATTACGCTTAATATAAGTTTTGTTTATAAAAATAGTATTTTTTATGTTTGTCTTGTTTTTTCTTCCAATAGCTTTGCCTATTTTTCTTAATAATTTGTGACACCTACTAATCATCTGTTTATTTTATTGAATTTTTTTCTTAAGAATATCCCTTCAGACATTCATGTGATAGTTTTGGATTTACCTGGTCATGGTTTTACTTCTAATCCAATCAATGAAGATGATATAGAGTTCAAAGGTCAAGTAAGAAGGATTAGACAGGTCAGGAATTATCTTTTAAATTGATTAATTTAAAAAGATATAGAATTGTAATACATCATATACTCACTGCATAAGAGTCTCGAAAGATTATTTAAGTTATATTATCATTAAAAATTATTTTATCAATTTACTGCCAAGGTGTTTTTTTTAGTTTACTATAGCAATTCTTAAATTATTGAATGATTTTTTTATTGCATAATTTTTCAAATTTTTGTATATCCTCCATAATGTGAGATTAAAATAATTCTTCATATTTATTGATGGTTCTAGCTTTAAATGACTTCTGTCATGCATCTTGGATTAAATATATTTTTACTCAATTTAATAAAAACAAAGAAGTTATTTAATAGAAAAGTTATTTTATGATTTAAGCTTATAAGCTTTCAATTCAATATGTTCTGATAACATAAAAATAATTCTTTTTTATTTCTTTGTTTAGTTTCTAGATCTGGTTGACTTAAGCTCACAGCCTCTTCATGTTGTGGGAGTTTCAATGGGAGCATTAGTTGCTGGAATATTTGCTTCTGAATGTTCACAGATGGTTTCAGCACTGACATTAACTTGTCCTTGGAGTAAGTCTTCCTTGTTCAATGATTTTTTTCTTGTTCACTAATTGTATTTTTGATGTGGTGTCAATGTTGACATAAGGACAATAGAAGTGCAGTATTTGTTTTATAATTATTTATTTGGATTTTTTTTTGTTAATAAAAAAAATCTTATCTGCATTTAGTTAAAAATATTTAATGAAAATATTTAAACTTCTGTTTTGAATCATATTATGTTACAATTACACAACATAAGTTTGACTGGGTACTTTTAAAATAAAAAAAAAAATTCTTAGTTAAAGTCTTTTTTTTTTTTTTCATAGTGAAAACGCCATTTGAGAGTCGAATTATACGAGAAAATAAAAAAGTGGTTCTTGAAAAATATGGTGGTCTTTTAACACTTGAGAATTGTCCAATGCTACCACAAACAGCTGAAGGCCTTCAGAATATGTTAGACATAAGTCATTTTCATTCTGTGAAATACCCCCAACAGGTAATGTTTCTATTTCAACAATTGTTTTTGTCATAGTGAACTATCTCTACCAGGTAATGTTTCTATTTCAGGAGTTGTTTTTTGTCATAGTTTTTTAAGTATTCAAAGATTTATTTGTAATCAAAAAGTTCAACAATTAAGTTGTGAATAGTTTTTGTAGTTAATGTTTATTACATTTGTTCCATCAGATACTTAAAGGTGCAGTAGAATTGAGGAAACAAAAAAATGATATTTATCTACATTGTAAGTATATACTTCACTAATTCTTGTACCCAGCATGGCCTTGGAAATAGAAATTAGTATATTAAGTTTACTTTTACATTTCCAATTTACACCAAATGCTTTTTTCATTTTATTGATAATCAAGCTAAAACTGTTTCTTTTTCTCCAAATCGACAATACCATTGTTGATTTGACCTACGTAAATTAAATTAATGTTTAATTTTGCGTTACATGAAAAGAGCATGTATTCTTCTTTAATCTATATCAAATACAACATTTTCTGATAACAAACAACAAATCTATTGAAGCTTAATCATAACAGTGGAGTGAAATAGTAATGAGCAAAATGAAGAATTCCTTAGAAATGTGGAAAAATAATTACGGAGAGAAAGAGTTAAAAGACTCTGTGCAGATTACAGTGAATGTACTATTCAAGTTAACTCAAAAAAAGTTTTTAATTTAATAAAAACACATAAGAACCATTGTAAACAATTTCTTTCCAAGCCTTGTCTCACTCCTTTTTGGACTGCACTATTCTGCAAGTCATCCCATCATATGACTTCCTGATGATGTTGGTAATTTTTTCTGCCACTCCATAGCGTCTCAGTAGTCTACAGAGGGTTTGTCTGTCTACGCTGTCAAAGGCCTTCTCATAGTCTATCAAACTGATGTAGAGGGGGGAGTCTCATTCTATGGACTGTCCATAGTATCTAAATCTGACCTGTTCATGATTTCTCCTTTTGAAAACTGGCTCTTTTGGTCATGGAGATGTGGATCTACAGCACCTTTCATTCAGTTCAAAAGGCTGCGGTTAAACCTTTTTCCTGTAATGAATAACAGCGGTATCCCTCTATAGTTGGACCAGGGTTGCCTTTCTTGGAAATTTTGATGAGGTAGCCCCCCCTTCCACTCAGCTGTTTTTTTTCCATGTCTTACAGAAGAGAAAGTAGAGTTAGCTTCATGATGGTATCCTTGTCTGCCTTTAGCGCTTCCACTGAGATGCTGTTAGATCCTAAAAATGTGCTATTTTTCAACTGCTTGATTGCACTATGGATCTCTTCCTTAGTGGGTGCAATTGCACTTGATAGGCAGGTCTCTTGCAGCAGGTGGGTTTGCAGTAGTACGTCAGTTCAGAAGCTTCAGAAATGCTTAATCCATCTTTTCTTCTGTCCTTCATCATCAACTATCACTTCTCCATTCTTGCCTTTTACCGGTCTCTCTGGCTTAGCAAATTTTCCTGATCTTTTTGATGAGAGTACAGGTCTTTAGTGCTGTTCTGAAGTGCTGCTGCTTCTTCTGTTGCCAGTGCTTCTATGTAGTTCAGCTTGTCTATTGCTGTTTCTATTGACTTCTGTATATTGTTTTTTAGCCTTTGCTACCTTTTTATTTTTTTTTTTACTGTTGTTCACACCTGCTTTCTTCTATCCTTCATTGTTTTAAAGTCTTTCCACTCCTTGTGGGTGTATGGCTTGGGACCCAGTACTTCTTGACATGTTGAGGTCACTGTTTCACTGCCATATCTGTTCTATTGTTACTTTTTAGAGCTGTAACTTGTTTGATGGTGTGACCTTGAACTCTTACTGTTTCGGGTGGTCTTTTATTGCAAGGGTATTGTAGTGCTGGTGTTCGCTGAATCCTCCTGTCCAACTTTTCTTCAACTTCAGTTTTCACTCGGGAGACCAGAAAATGATCTAAGGGATCTATTATGATCAAATCCTAGTTTTCCATAACTGCATCTCTAAGTTGAACCTGCCACATGTCCACCAGTTACAAGGCAGTATCTTTTCTCATCACAGTTTCAATATCTTCATAATACAGAAGACATAGTTATTGGCTAAGAAAGAAGCCTACATCTCACTGAGTAACCATAGTCCTGTGTAGGAGTTAGAATCACCAATTTAAAAGTAGTAGTAATTCTTTCTCAAATTATTGTATGTCATCCATAAGTCTATTTCCCTAAAATTAAATGAATATTGGTTAGATCCCCTGTACTTAACAGGACCAACTCTAATTAATCTAAAACACACACAGTATCACAGTTAAGCCACTAGACCTAACAGCCATATCTAAATAAAAATAATGTAAATAAATAACCTAAATCACACCCAGTGTCCCAAAGTTAAACCAGATATTGAGGTCAATTACTGATGTAATACAAGATGTTTTAATTTTAAAAGATTGTTGTTTTATAGATTGCTTTTCTGTTACTTTATTGTCCATTTGTATTATTTGCAGTGGTTAATATCCTTATATCTGAAGAAACATCTCTCATACTAGAGAATCTTTTAAATAAGATCAAATGTCCATCTCAAGTTATCTGGGGCAGAGATGATTGGGTGAGTAGCAAGCATATGTTTTTCTTCTCCTGTACATAGGCTTGAGCAGTTAGTACCTTTTGTAAACAATGGAACATAATGAGCATATCTTGCAGTATGATTGGAGTGAATATTTATCCTGTGCATGAATATGTTCTCTAGATCAGTGATGACAAAGTATGGCCCGCAAGGCAGATCTGGCCCTTGACGTGATTCCATCCGGCCCGCCAAAATGTCGACACAAAGTGTAAAAATCCATCCTTTTTCCAAAAGAAAGTAAATAAATAAAAATAAATTAGAAGGTGCAAAAATGTATCTTTACTTACGTTATGGGCTTAGAGCCCTCAATTTTTCTCCTGATTGATTGGTACCATGACATTTAACATTTGAGCATTTATGAAATAGGTATCTGAGTGTAGAATGTACGTTTTCAACCAGGAAAAGTGAACGGTTCTTTACTTTTTTGTGGAACATGATAATAGGCCAACATATTTGTTTTATAAATTAAGTGTGGTTATTTTAAAAAACAAAAACATAAACGACATTATAAAACAAATATGACTGCATTCTTGGTTTGAGCCGTGAATAAAAGGTTGTTAAACTAAGCCTAGAAATTGGAGGATTGATGGCAATATTTACCAAAAAGAGACAGGAAAATGACTTGGTTGTAAAGCTAGTTACAATGTTGCTCATATTCTAAATACATAAATGAAGCCCAATGTTGCTGATATTTTAAGTAGAGAAATGAAGCCATCTTCTGAGGCAGGGAAAAAAAGATAAATTTCAAATATCCCTTTAATTAATGAGGCACAGGATCTACGGGTTTCAGGTCTATTGTTTTTGTAGGCCTACGTTTTCGCTCATGTGGCTCGTGACACGAGTGTCGGAAATTAAAATGGACCGCAGGTCGAATTAGGTTGGGCATCACTGCTCTAGATGATAAAAGTGTAGTACAAGTCTTGTAAATATTTTATTAACACTATCTAGGTTGTCATGGCCATGCAGCAATTAAAAAAAAATCATTAAAAGCATCTCACTTTTTTATAAATCAGACAAATTTTAAAGTTCTGCTCTAAATTCAGGTGTTGATGAAATGTTATAAATTTTAAAAAATTCATTATATCTTTCTATCTACCTATCTTGGAAGTACTGGTACTAATTATATTTGATTCAAAAATTTGCATTAATTAATAATCAAGTAAAAACTAGAGTATAACTCCTTTTATTCTGAAAACATACGTTACGTACAGATGAGACTTTTAATGATACAATAATAGACTCATATATAGTACATTGTGATGACTTTAATCTTAAGTTACAATTAATAATGTGTCAACAATAACTTTGATTACATTCCTTCATTTTTGGATTCCATCTTCTCTCCCTTTCAACACACATTCACACTGTGCTGTGCACGTAACACATACTTTTTTTTTTATAATCTGTTGTTCCTCTTATTTACCTCTAAAATGTCTTTTAATGAGCTTTTGAAACTATTGAAAGTTCTAATTTGTCCACAAATCAGGACTATTGATAATGTAGTAGAAGATTTGATTAGATTACTTTATGAAACTATGTCAGCTTGATATGATCAAAAGTATCACTATATTGTTATTACCCTGCCTTGCACACCGTCATTCAAGTTAGTACAGAAGTTGTGCTTTAAGCTGTGCAATGGTAGGAAGCAGACTAGAGAGGAATGTTGACATTAGAAAGAAACAATATTTCCTTCTACCTTAAGACTCTTACTATGGCCCAGCACTACGAATTTACTATGGCCCAGCACGGCGATTGGAATCATGGTGGCAGGGGCTCTCATTTTCCATATTGCCGGTTTCTGCCCCTTGAAGCTTGTTCTGTTGTCACAGAGGAATAAATAAAATACTGTAGACATTAATAATAACAATTAATAAACAGAGACTTTGTATTGATATAAGTAGACATTAGAAACTATACTTTTTATTATGTCACATCCTTTCAAGTACTTTTTCACAAAAACATGCACAACAAATAATGATGCAATATAAACATATTAACACATCCCTCCTTTTAAAGTTCTTAAGATTGATATCTACTAGGAACTTTAACAACTCTACCACTTGACTGGCACAAGTTCTCTAGATGTTAGTCTATAACTGTCTGTTTCGTTTGTTCTAACAGTTTGCTGTTCGTTGTCTCCATGGGTATCATAGTACCCAGAGATGTCTTCATCAAAACTCTTGTTTAAAAAGTGTTGATTTCATCTGTAGGTTTTTCCATCCCTTGTCTTTATGGTGTAAGATTTTGGTGATGAATATTTTTTAATGACAACTGCTTTCTGCCATGTTTGTCCTATTCAAACTCTCACTTTCTCTTCGACAGAGTAATCTTGAGGTAATCTTGCATGAACATCGTATTTCCCTTTGCTTCTCATCTGTCTTTCTTTGAGTAATGTCTCATGGTAATGGTTTCAAAAGTTTGGGATCAGTTGGAATGATGTCCCTTTGTCAGCAGTTGTGATGGTGAATAAGGAAGGCAGTCCGCTTATCAGAGTATTTCTATACTCGAGCATACGGATCTTTCCCACTTTTATATGCTTTGTTGAATATCTGCTTTACGATACCAACATACACCTCACTTTGACCATTTGATTGAGTGTACCTGGGGCTTGATGTGGTTATCTTTAAACCCCATTCAGAAGCAAACTCTCTATATTCAAAGCTGTTGAATGACATATGGCTCACTATTTCTTCTGGTATGCCATGTCTAGGGAAAATACCTTTCAGAGCCCTGATAACACATTCTGCTGTTTTGTTCTCAAGTCGTTTTATTGGAGAAATAGTGAACAACTAGCAAATAGTCATTGTTCCGCCATTCAAACATATTTGTTGCAACCTTTTTCCATGCTCTGTCTGGTACAACATAAGGTAGTAATTTTACTTTCACATTATATCTTTTGAACATTGCACATGTTGAGCAATTCATTGTTGTCAAGAAAATATCTTTGGACAATCCTGGCCAAAACACTCTCTGTCTTCCTTAAATCTGGTTTTCTCAAGACCAAAATGACCTGTGTGCAACTTGTCGAGAATTTCATTTGTCATACTTGAAGGAATTATAATTCTATTCTCATAAAACAATATTCCATTCTCTTCATGAATACTGTCTTTAAATGACCAATACACTTTTACTGTTTCATGAACTTTTGAGTTTTTAACTTTGGCCTAGCCTTCTTTGACATAATTAATTCTAGTTTCAATTTGGTATCAAATTCAATTTTCCCTCTAATTTCAACAATCTTCTGATCACTTCCCGGTAACTGTGCCATTGCGTTATGAATTCTCATAACCATGTCATCATCTGAATTTGATTGTTCTTGACCACTGATGTATGCTCCCGATAACATATCTTCTATGTGCATTTTTGAACCTGGAGTGTAAGTTACTGTTAATTGATATCTCAACAGTCTTAACATCATCAACTAAAGTCTAGGTGAAATCGTGTGTGAAGGCTTCGTCACAATAGTTTGCAAATTTTTGTGATCTAATTGTACATTCATACAAAAATATAGTGGTGATAATATTCAGCTGCAAACACTATAGCTAACATTTCCTTTTCTATCTGTGCATATCTGCACTCTGTTTCTGTCAATGATCTTGGCGTATACGCAACTGGTTTGTCTTCTTGCATTAAACATGCTCCTAACCTTTTAAAACAAATAATGACACAAAATAAACATATTAGTTCAAAGCTGGCAAATTTTAGTTTTTCATGGTAGCCATAGGAATCAGGCTGTGCATCTGTTTCTGCTCTATGCTGCGTGGCAACTTGTCGATTAAGTGTTCTAAGTGAAAAGTTAATACTATTGTAAACATTCACTCTCTGTTTGATAATTTGGTTCATTATTAAATCTGTGTTGTTGCTCTATTTTCCTTGAATTTTTCATATAAATTTATAAAAACTGGTCTCAAAAGTGGGATTTTGGCGACTGAACGGAGAGGATGTACAATTTAATTTCCAATGACATTTGTGAAACTATTACATCAACTATTATTAAAGAACTTAAACAAGATCTTTGGTACGGGGGTTTAAACTGCAGTGGTAGCAGGGAGACGCTCCCAGCTCCTCTCTGGCAAGCCCTGATTGATGAACACGAAGACCCAGATGCAGGAAGATATGAGGCATGAACAAGTGATGGGGAACAAGATAGATCAAATTGTGTCACTCGTTAGTGAGGAGCAATTACCTATCTAATCAAGGTTGCAGCTGTACAAATAGTGGTGGGGGTTTTAGCATCATTTGTGACTGTTGTGGGCAAGTCTTGCAGATGTGGCTTTCAGGAGAAGGAATGTGACAATGAATGTTGTGATGATCTCAATGATAATACAGACCTAAATGGACAAACAGATGAAGAAACAAGATAAGAAGTCTGTTATGTGACAAGCTTTTGCTACTGAGGCACCTGCTAGGAGTATCTCATTGAGTCGGACAGATCAAGACGTTTGGCATACAAACCCGTTGTTATGGATCTACAAGGGAAACTCAAAGTTTGATAACTGCACACTGGTGTTTCACAAGAACTATGCGTGTGATGCCTCAGATGGAGAATGCAAATGCTAGGAAACCCAGCTACAAGGTCTGGACTAAACAAATATTTGTTCATCTGCGCTCACCAATGAGAGAATGATTGTGAATCTATTATAGCTGAACATGGTGCAATGGTGGATGAACATTTGCCTATGGAATGTTGAAAAGGATTTTATTGTCTTGATATGTCCGAGGATGACAAAGGGACTGAGAAAATACTTGCAAACTTTGTGGCAAAGGAGATACCTGCAAACTGTGTGGTATAGGAGATACCTGCAAACTGTGTGGTATAGGAGATACCTGCAAACTGTGTGGTAGAGGAGATACCTGCAAACTGTGTGGTAGAGGAGATACCTGCAAACTGTGTGGCAATGGAGATACCTGCAAACTGTGTGGTAGAGGAGATACCTGCAAACTGTGTGGTAATGGAGATACCTGCAAACTGTGTGGTAGAGGAGATACCTGCAAACTGCATAGCTGGCTTCCTGTGGGCTACAAATCCTTCACAAGACATTAACTGAAAAGGTCTGCTGACTTAGCATCTTAGAACAACAGTCCTGGGAACTACAACTGTGATCGTCACTACCTCTCTATATGGCATCAGAGATGAACTCCTAATGAAAAAATCAGAGCAGGAAGGACTCAATCCTCCAATAGTGCTCTGGCAAGAACATAGGCTGTTCGGCATAATGCCTCGTAGCTACCATACAAGTCAAGTCCTCAAAATTGAAGGAGAAAGCAACCGCCGCAGAGAAATGTACTGATGGCTTCATGGGGAATATGCTCCCTGTCCTCCCCACTGATCGACCTTATCTTGAACTGACAAACCTCTACTGCTCCAGATAGTGTTTGAGACAAACACTCAGAAAGAAGTGAGCAATGTTATAATATATATAATGTTATAAAATATATTTAGTTGGAACAAATAATTATTACTCTTTTCTTTCTTTATTATTTTAGGTTGTTGATGTGTCTGGTGTGGATATTTTAAAAGAAAAGTTAGCCAACTGTCAACAAATTGATATTTTAGATGAATGTGGACATGCTGTCAACTTAGACCAGCCCAATCTGTTTGCCACCAAAGTCTTAACCTTTTGGAAATCACTTAAAAACAGTCTCTGAAAGCTAGTCCCAGTCATGAGAGACATTTATTCAGTTTATATAATTAATCTTTATATAATTAATATTAGAGTATTATATACACAATATTGTACTCAGTTCATAGTCATCAAGTATTATCTATATGTTGGTTCAAACTTATTTATGTCACCTAACTAATTTTTTTGTTCTTAAATTATTATTTTGCAGTTTTTCAAAAAGAATTATTAAACCTATTTAATATAAAAGCAAATGTTGACTTAAAGGCAATATGTATATATTAACATAGCTATATATACTTATATATAAGTATATATAGCTGGATTGACACTTAATGTACTTACACAGATGTTTTTCACTTTAATGATTAATGAAGTTTCACCTTTACAAACCTAGACCAGATTGTAATTGCTAATTTTAGACAAAGCACTTGAATCCTTATAAGGAATATCCTGATTATTAGTATTACTTATAGAAAAATATTTATAATTTTATTTCTAATGTAAGGTGCTTTGTGAAATTGTTATATGAATTGAAAAAAAAATGTGGTACTTCTTTCATGCTCCTACTATCATGGTTGAATCAAAATGAAAAGTCCTTCTGAGTCTAGGAGACAGAATTGGTCAAATGCTGTTTCAGTTCCCCCTTTTTTAACTGACCTCATTGACATTAAAATTTAGATCTATTGTCTTATCTCTCAAGTATTTAAAGATGCACTGGCAGCTTCCATCCACCATTTCCACACCCCACAAATGTCTACAACTTCAGTCATCCAAAACATGTATAGAGCTTTACCCCATCCATGTGTAGATAGATCTTCTGGCCTTCTCCTTATTTCTTCACCTCTCCCTTAGTCTGTTGAATCATTGGGGCACAACACATCTGTGAACCATCTTTCTCCATTCCTCGCTCTTTTGCCTTGGATATATTTATTTCAATAACAGGCCTGTCCATTCTTTTCTTGCATAGTTGTCTGATGGAAGGACTTTGTAAAAAAAGCTATCTAGCCCTTAAAGGGAACATTCATATATCTGCCTCACAAAACAATGACAATGTGTTCCATAATAATGATGAAATATTTTGTGTATATATTTATAGAGAGAGAATTAACTTAAAATTTTTTTTGTGTATATACATATATATAGAGAAAAATTAACTTAAAATTTTTTATTTCAATTATGTAATTACTAAACAATTTTATTATTTTTTTTGTTACTTGTCACTTGGTATTTACTTGTGTTTTTTTTATGGTGTTGTAGACTCTCAAAAAAATAATTAATGGTACTATGGTGAAAATCTATGGATGATGTGATAAGCCTTTTTTTTTTTGTGCTGTACAAATGAAGGATATGAAGCATTGATAATCTATATATTTTAAAAGATCATTATTTTAGTACTGTAAAATCAAACTTCTTAGCTCTTTTGCTTGTAGCACAAAATAGTCATTATTATTTAGTTGGCAACAGTGATCTTTTACCATAGCACCCTTAACATTGAATTTATCTATATATTTCAAAAGTACTCCTTATCTTCCTCCTTTTATTTGGTTACATTACTTTATAAGACTTGTATTACTCTGTATTGCTTTCTCTCTTTTTTTTTTTTTTTTTTTTCCTTTTTTTGCTTTCTCTCTTTTTTTTTCCCTTTTTTTGCTTTCTCTCTTTTTTTTTTTTCTGTCTTAACTGTGTAATGTAAACTGGATCTAAAAAAAACTGAATACTAAAGAAAGAGATTACTGTGATCGTTAAAATTCCCCAATGTCCAATTGACCAAGAAAAAACATAACAAAATTTCAGTGTCTTTACTGCATTGTGTTCTTACTTTGACATTTATAACATAACTAGTTGACCGGCAGCCTAGCATACGCCGCTATTTTGCAGGACTGACCACAGGTCACTGCAACCTATGCGACCACAGTGGGCCCCCGCACTTTCATAGGACCTGTGCTAATTCAAGGTGTATAAATTATTAAATTAAACCATGTTATAACTTAAAATAGAATTCCCACACCCTCCTGTCGATTTACCAGGAGCTCCTGGAAATCTCCCGAAATTGCAAAATATACGAAAAAGTCCTTTTTTCGATATACGGTAATATATAGAAAACAAATTGTCATTTTGGGGTGTCATTCAATAAGGAAAATAAATGGTTAAATAAAAACGGCTTTATGCATTAGCCGTAATTGTGTAATCAGGTGAAAGAAGCTTCTCGCGCCTCAAACTAATGAAGAATTACTTGAGATCAACAATTCTCAAAGATAGATTAAAACATTTGGTAATTCTTGCTATTGAGGAAACATAATTATTATGATATACTGTATGACTTTGCTACACGCAAGGCTCGTAAAGTAATTCTGTACGTAGGAAAGAATGAATAAAATGCATAGACGAATTTATTTTCTAATACAAACTCTTAAATTTCACGTATTTTTCGCTTCCCCTACCCAAACTTGGCCCCGCCAAATTCGTTTCGCATAGGGTCCCACAATGCTTAAGTCCGCTCTGCTATCTCTTTCCATGACTTCTTGGTCACAATGGTTAAGTCCAGAGCTGCTATTTAGTGTTTGTAAAATGTTTTACGTTTCGTATTTTCCTTGAGTTGAAGATAATTACCTCCCTCAGGACGAAGAGGGATGGGAGCGGGCAGGATTTGACAGTCCAGCGCACAGCCATGTGTTCTTCCCCCCCCCCCCCTTTTTTTTTCGTGTGGTGACTATCTGCAGAAATAAGAGAGTGATCTTTCCTTTACTTTTTCTTGTTTAAATTGTTGAGGGAAGAAGAGAATTATATATATATATAGATTATATACCATTAGTCTAATTATAGTCTGTTGAATTTTCTTTTCCCATTAAGGTTTATAGTTATACAGTATTTCTTAGGACCCATGAGACTGAAGACAAAGGGGTTTGTCCACTTAATATAAAATTGTTAATTTATTGGACGTAATTTTTTTAATTTGTACACATCACCATGTAAATAGCATTTTTTTAATTTGCCTTGGCATTTGTCCAAAATGTATCTAAATTGATAGTGTATTGCTGATATTGTCAGTGACTTTTGTTTATTAATGACATCACTAGTCATTCAATCTTCCTTCTTCTTCAGACTCACAGACAGTGGCTCATTAGTCATTCATGTGTACATATATTTATGGTAGTGTTATAATGTTGCTTTTGTTTTTACTATGCTGTCTGCAACATTTAGCTAGCAAACATGTTAAGTACTATGAAAATCCAATTCCACTATATTTCTGATCATGCTCAAAGTAGGTGAAAAGGATATTTATGTTTGTCCAAATGTGTACAAGTGGTATGGAATGTGTCAGCATGACTGATCCAAAAGGAACATTATTTGTTAAATTTAATGTTCTATATTTTCCCAAAGAATATTTTTTTGAATTCAGAATTATTTTCCACTCTTGGACAGAATTAATGTTTTCACGCTTTGAGAGTGCGAAAAATTCTTCAAATAAAGTGGTATACATTTTTTTGTTTGATATTTGCAGGGTTCCCGCTCCTGGAAATCTGCAAAATATATGAAAAAGTCCTGGAAATCTCCTGAAATTATTAAAAAATCTCCTGAAAAGTCATAAGAATCTCCTGAAAAATAGACAAAATTGTCTGTTTAGGTGTCAATCAATTTGAAAATCTCCAATCCTACGGGCGATTAAGAAAAAAAAACGGCATTGTCGGCTTTCATTTAATAAAAATGTAATAATATGGCGAATTTAAACCTAAAAAGGAAGTTCTAATACTTTGTTTACTTTAATAGTCACTGGCATATATAGACATAGATCTAAGTACCGGTATTCTAAGTCTATCTCGATCTCTTTAAAAAAATCAAAAGTGATTTAAAAAAAAAACAAATCTAGATCTACATAGATTTGATAGATCTAGATTAGAATGAAAATGCTAGATCTATTTTATCTAGATCTAAACCTAGAAAGACTTTTATTAAAATTAAGACTAGACCGTAAATCTAAATTAGATCTAGAGTAGATTAGTAGATCCAGTAACTTAAGTAAGACGCTTAAGTCAATAAGTGTCTTGAAGTAAGTAGATCTAGCCTGGCCTAGAAATGACTAGATCTAGAATAGATCTATTACTATACGTATATTATAATATGATGTAGATTTTTTTCTATATCTAGTCTACTAGATCTACTTAAATCTATGATCAGTATGATCTAGATCTAGTTATCTTCTAGTAGTAGTAACTTTTAGTAATAGTAGATCTCTAGTCAGATCTAGATATGAGTATTAATGATAGATCTAGATAAAGACAGATATATAGATAGTGATGTAGCCAATATACTGAATATACTATAGGGCCTACTATTCTACTTTACTGTCTTTAGTTTAGGGTGGAGGCCTTAGAGTATATATGGTATAGATTAAATTTCTAGATCTAATAGAGATCTACTTAGATTCTGGAATCTCTCTCTTACTTTTAGTTTTATAAATCTAGATTGTGAAGTAGATGGGGCTTAGAGTATAGTGTAATATGGTCTATATAGTATAAGCTGCTATAATATAAAATTAAACTATTCATGGTTTTACTTTCAAATTCACTTCTAGCTTTATGATTCAGAGCTAGATTTTATAGATTTAAAGACAGCTATTGTTTATAAAAACAATCAATGAAAGAGATGTCCACTGAAATTGGTAACTGATATTGATAATGTGTTATACATTGCAATTTGTCTTTAGAGATTTTCATTAATTCCTAATGTTGACTAATACAAGCAATATATATAGAGAGAGTAGTGCCAATAGGCTTATTGGTTTACAAGTACTTTTTTTACTCTTTAATCAGTTACTTTTGAATTTGCTAATTTGAAAAGAAAAAAAAAACATTTTTATACATGTATGGTAATTCAATATTTATTACTAAATATAGATATAGTTCACGTTTTTCCGCTCCTGAAATTGAATATTTTATCCTGAAAATCCTAATCTCTGAATGGTGGGGGGAACCCTGTATTTGAAAATGTTTTACTCAATACAGAATTGAAAGGAAATGCACACCCTTTTTATATAGCACCAAGAAATTTTTATGAAACAAAAAATTATTTTAATATTGATGTTTGAAAATTAAAAATTAACAACTGTGAAAAAGTCTCCAGGATCTAGATCTGATCTTGGAAAAATTGTATGATCCATATTGGAAAAAAAATTTAAAGAATCATCTTTGCCAGCTAGGTAAAATCAACGGTGGGAGCATCCTCCCATCATTATGGAGTCAAAGAGTAAAAATTTGACATTTCCTATTTTATTTTATGATATTAGAAATTAGACTGCATTAGGATCTAATAGTTTATAATGAATTAATTTTTTATTATGGTAGGATAAATTCACTAAAATGTAAAGACCAATAATGTTGTTTTGAATCTTTGTTCATTTTGTTATTAGTTTAATAAGAGCAAGGATGAGTGGCATAAAACTGGCTACCTATCAAGAGTTCTAATCCTGACCAAGCTGAGTTGGGTTAGCTGAGCACTTAAACATAGAAACCTTCTGCCCCCACAGGTTCACAAAAAGATTGGACAGTAGTGAGCACACTATAGCATAAAAGGTGTTATAGAAAAATGAACATACACATAAACATTTTCACAAAACTGAATGATAAGACAAAAATGTTGATAGTAAAGTCTGTGATGGTGATGATTGGAGGGGGGGAAGGGCATTCTATTAATGTAGGCTGACAAAAAGAAAAAAAAAAGGCTTCTGCTGTAGAATATATTAACATGCAGGATTTTCCACAAAAAAATGTCTGCTTATTTTTTAGATAAAATAAAAATACTCCAAAAGTATTTTGTTAAAAAAAATGTGTATTTATAAAATGGGAGCAAAACTGAATGTTATATATTACAGAACTTGAATGAATGACACCATGGCACACAAATGTTTCTTCAGTCATCTACAGCTGGTTGCCAGAAAGCCTGGAGACAAACACAAATGAGAGAAAAACATTTTATTAATGTTACACTAAAGGAAATTTATATTCAATAACAACATTGTAATAAAGATATGAATGTCACCATCTCAACAAACTGAATCAAAAAAGAAATCTAGTTGGTGTAGTACATTTCAAGGAATGCTACTGTACCCACCATATTTTGACAAGCAGAAGCCATCATCATATATTTAGGATTGAACTGAATGCATTGAATGGGTCCTGGGTGATCTGACTGCAGTATGGCCATCTTAACTCCAGACTCTGTGCTCCAACAATGAACCTTACCATCTGTGGAACCTAAAATATAAAAACTATTTCATTTCAATATGAACCTAAATACTTAAGAGAATTATTTCAATGTGGTTATTTTTGTCTAATGAAATATACTTTGAAAAATCATAACATCAAACCCAAGTTTTCCCTTTGTGGCCAAATAGCTAGTAATTTTTTTTCCCAAAGATATACCGTATTTTTCGCCGTATAAGACGCACTTTTTCTTCTCCAAAACTGGGGGGGAAAAGTTGGTGTGTCTTTTGCGGCAAATACACATTTTACATGCATTAAAACTGCCCCCAACTTTGTGTGGCACTTACTCGCAGTCCTTTCCTTATGCAGTGTGTGCTGCGGGCTGGATTTGGGGCACGTACTGCAGGCTGTGGTGACTTCTGTGACCCTCCCTGCACGGCCAGGCTGTGTGTGTTCGGGCTTCCCTCTCCCTCCTATAGCGCGCCATGCCCCCCTCCCGACAGTCTAACCATGTGCTGCACGGGCATCATGCTGAGCTTACTGCCGGTACACACCGCCCTCCCTACGTCATAATGTGCCGTCTGGGTAGATGACAGACAACGTGTATGGTGTATGTGAGAAAGTGATCAGGCGGACCAACTAGTACAGTATTTGGTTCAGAATCTTTTTTTTCTAGATTTTCCTCCTTTAAAATTGGGTGCGTCTTATATGCCGGAGTGTCTTATACGGCAAAAAATACGGTACCTAAACTGTCATATTTCTATGAAAATAATTTTGAGATCCATGTCTGTTCAGGTTTTTTCTTCCTTCTTGTTTCTTCCCATGAAGAATTTTGCAAGCTGATAAGAGGAATTAAAAAAAAAAAAAGTCACCATCACTAGAGTGTTTCAACTAATGCTAGATGGCTAAGAAACTTTTAGGATAAATGGTGAATAGAAAGTGAAATCTTACTGAACTGTTTATTTCAGTCTACAATAAGCTATCTATGGAAAAAAAAAAAAGATTTTTTAACAGCCACTTAAATCATCATTCAAAAAGCCCTATAAGTGTAATACGGTGTAGGATTATAAAATTTTAAGAGTTGCTGATAATTGAAAACCCAAAAAAAAAAAGGTTTTTATATATTGTTGATTCCTCAAATGCTAAACTAATTATTTGAAGAAAAAAAAATGAATAGTGCTTAACCAACGTTTTGCGAACTAACCTGAAAAAACGTATCTTGCATCAGGTGTGAATGAAGCCTCTAGTGGTATTCCTTTATGATTTGTAAATCCCTAGATGAAGAAATTATATCAAACATAAAACAAAATATTCTTTATTGACCAACAAAAAACTTTAAAAAAAAACAACTTATATTGAGAAAAGAGAGAGGACCGCCCAGTAGCTGCCATATCTCTCAATATTGTAAGGTTTATCTCCTTTAAAAGTAAACCAAAATTAGTTAATTACCACTAATTGATAAACTAATTAGTTTTTAAAAATTGATTCTTGTGTTGTCTTCGACAATGAATTTGCCAAATTTCAGCTTGATTCGAGAATGGAAAGTGGGAGAATAAAAGTGTAAAAAGAGTCCACTCCAACAGACAGACAGAATGAGTTAATATAAGCTTTGCAATTTATTGCTGAGATGAGGCCAATTTAAAGCTGAATATTATGATTATAAGCCTTCTGATAATATTCAAAATATTTTTATTACAAACAAAAAGTGCTGTATCAAATCATTTTATGGTGAAAAAAAAAGAATATAAAAGTGAAAAACTCCAATCTTACCATGAAAGCTTGGAGTGGTGTTCCTTGAAATGCATCAATTAACCGTATGACATTGCCATTGGTAGATATGAGTATCATTTTACCATCAGGACTAAATTTAAGACCTGTCCAATCACACTCTTTATCTTGGGGAAGTTTAAAAGTAGTAAATGGACCCTGCATAGATTGATACAAAATGTTAAAACAGCAAAAGTAGTGTACACATTGGGCACTATCTTTACAGCAAATAATTGACAAACTAAAAATTAAAATATCTTTTTCAGAAATAAGGAAATATTTACAAACCTTATCAAATGACCTGAGGTCATAGAGTTTGACACTCTCAGAGTTGACACCTGCAGCAAAAATAAGACCTTCTGGATCAAATGCAGCTACTGGCCGTCCAGACAAATGCATCAAACCCTAAAATAAAATAGAAAACTCATGGGACAAGACCAAAACTAATTGTAAACAAATAATTATCAATTTTTATTTCTGACTAGCAAGATAAAAGAAGAAGGTCATAAAGACAGATGTCCTAAGCTTGCATAAAACATTCCAATAAGATGTTAAAACATCCAAAATGAGCTGTTGAAACTAAAATCAAGCTCTTTTTTTTTTTCCTTTTGGGACAACTTGGTAGAACCAAATTTTAATGACTCAGATCAGCATTCCATCACTAATTCTTGTCACCAACTTGTTCCATTATGGCTTATTCTCTTTGCATCAAAACATATGTTAATGGCCTTGAGATACGTTTCTGCGAGTCCATGTCCACCCATACACCCACAGAGCCCTTTTCGGATATGAATTTGTAGAGTGTTATAATATCTTCATTTCACTAAAATGAGTAGGCGAAGTGTGTTTCCATCACAATCTTTTCTCAGCTTAGAAAAGACTTTAAGTCTGGTTGTAGAATACACTTATTAATTGCTATCATTTCCTCATTGAATCTGTCACTGTCACCCCTCAAATGTCCTAGAATTGATAATGTCTCGATCCATAGATACTGTCATCGCTCTCTGAGGATAGACCTTGCAGTTGACAAATCTTAGCATCTGAGACTTCAACCCATTTCCCGTTCAAGGTGCTGTCATGAATGTTGAGCTCACTAGTATTACTACTCACACAATTTTGAAGAAGAGAATAGAACAGTCCAGGAATGGCATAACATCATAAAATTAAAGCTCCAATTCATTCATAACATCAGGCTTCTAATAATTTACTTTATAATAATTATAGTACAGAAAATAAGGTGCACCATTTACAGTATCAGATACAACTAGTATAGCCAATGAACACTTACTATTTTCATAGATTTTTTTAAAATAAATTATTTCAAAGTATCAAATAAACATTATTTTTGTGCCAATGATTTAAATAAAGATATTATAAGCAAATACATTGAGATAAAAGCAGATACACTGAGCTACTTACTTGACAATTTTGTGATCTAAGATCCCAAAGTCTAATAGTTTTATCCATTGAACCAGATATGAATGCATCATCAATAGGTGACATGCATAAAGTGACAACTCTTTAAAAAAAAAAAACAGTATGACATAAAAAAAAAATATGTTTGACATCATGTTATTCTAGACAGAACAAAATAAGTTACTGTATACATTAAGCTATTACTTTTATTATTCTTATTTGTATATATAGAGTTCATCCATCATGGCTCGATGATGACCACTTTGTCATCCAGGGGGCTGAGGGCTTTGCACTGGGGTTTTATGTCTCCTCATGTGGCTGGTGAGACCTATGTTAGCCCGGAATGTTCAGCTGCACACTGGGCAGGTTAGTCCAGCTAGAGCTAGTGTCATTTTTTCTCTGCCGTTTTTCTTCTGCCAGCATTGTTCTCTTTACCTCAACTACCTGTGCGCCAGTTTTCACAGCGCGACACCATGATGCTCTGTCATGTGCCTCTGTCTCCCAGGTGGCTGGGTCTATGCTGAACGCCTTCAGAGAAGCTTTGAGGGTGTCCCTGAAGCGTTTTCTTTAATCACCTTGTGAGCGCTTTCCTTCGCTTAGTTGGCCATACAAGAGTCGTTTAGGGATGCGGCGGTCTTCCATTTTGCAGACGTGTCCTGCCCACCGCTGCTGGAGCTGCATCAGGATTGTGTGGATGCTTTACAGACCCGCTCTTCAAAGGACTTCAGTATCTGGTATTTTGTCTTGCCATTTGACATTCAGTATTTTTCTTAGACATGTCATGTGGAAGTGGTTCAGTCTCTTTGCATGTTTTCTGTACACAGTCAACGTTTCTGAGACATAGAGCAATGTAGGGAGGATGACAGCTTGATTGATTCCTAGCTTTGTATTTGTGGTGATACCACATCTAATCCAGAAGTTTTTAGACAGTCTGCCATAGGATGCACTGGCCTTGGCAATACGCAGGTCGATTTCATTATCGATCTTTCTGTTTCTGGAGAGTGTGCTGCCAAGATAAGTGAATCTGTCCACTGCGTTTATATCATGTCCATTTATCTTGATACTTGGATCTGAGTAGGCTTTCCCTGGAGCAGGCAAATATAAGTCTTTTTTTGTGTTAATGGTAAGGCCAAAGTCTAAGCATGCTCTTGAGAAGTCACTGACGATGCTCTGCAGATCATTTTCAGAGCAGGCATTTAGGGCACAGTTGTCAGCAAATAGCAAGTCCTGGATTACTGCTGATTTTATTTTTTATTTTGCTTTGAGCCGCCTCGGGTTGAATACGCCACCATCAAATCTGTATGTTATATTTATCCTGTTGTTTTCACTATTTGTGAATGCATCTATCAGCATAGCAGAGAACACAGCCTTGTTTTACCCCATTTGATACTTCGAAGGGCTTTGATGGTTCTCCACTTTCCTGGACACGAGCCTTCATGCCATCATGAAATAGTCTCACCATGGTTATGAATTTTTGTGGACAACCATACTTTAACATAATCTTCCAGAGTCCTTCTCTGCTAACAGTGTCGAATGCTTTTGTTAGGTCAACGTATATTGAGAAGAGGTCAGCATTTTGTTCTTGGCATTTTTACTGGAGCTGCCTTGCCGCAAAGATCATGTCAATGGTTCCACGTTCTTTTCTGAAGCCGCACTGGCTTTCTGGTAGTAGACAGTGTTCCAGGTGTTGCATGAGCCGATTTAGTAGATGCGTGCGAGGATTTTCCCAGCAATAGAGAGAAGAGATATTCCTCCGTGGTTGTTGCAGATTTGGCGGTTTCCTTTTCGCTTGTATAGATGGACAATTGTGGCATCTTTTAAGTCTTGTGGTATTGACTTTTGTTCCAACATAATTAAGAAGTCTTTCAATCAGGGCTAATCCACCTTTTTGTAGACCTCTGCGGGAATAGAGTCAGCTCCTGGGGCTATTCGGCTTGCGAGCTGTTAAATGGCAAGATCGGTTTCCTTCATTTGTAGGTCATCCATTTTTTCATTTATTGGTAATTAATTATTGGGTATCTGACGTGTCTTATTTAGTCACAGTGAAAATAAACTATAATCAATTATCTATAATAAACAGTCTTATTTAAAATTGATCTGCTTTTGATGTCCAAAGTAGTAAGATATGTTTTTAAACCAAATAGAAGGAAGACAAATATTCAAGACTTTTTCACACATAGGTGATGCCCAATAATTATGTCCAATACTTTTAGGTTAAAATTGGCCTCACAATTGATTAGACATGTCAAAATTTTATTTTAAATACTTGAAAATTTAATAAAGTTCATTTTCATGACAAAGTGTTACAATTTCTTGAAAAATAAGCATTCTAATTTCTTATACAAATGTTTTTCAGAAGTGTGTTATTGGTAGAAAGTAGTGATTGCTATTTATTCCTTAACATTTTATTGTTCCTTTTTAAGACAATATGCAGCATATAAGAGAATATAATTTAAAAAGAACATAGGCATATAATTTTGTTCCATTATTTTTTTAAAACCACTTTTCATGAAATAATAACGAATAATAATAATGGCAATGTACTTGACTCCGAAGATTAAGGATGACTGCAGTGTTTCACAGACTACACAAACCAATTTGCGCCCTGCATAGTTTTCTGCATCTCGATCAGACAAAGCCATTGTCCACTGGTGGTCTATTTAATATTTTTTCTGTCTTCTTAAGGCTTTCCTTTGGGTCTCAAATGGTGTCCCACAGCCTTTTTGGGAGACAAATATAAGCTGTAGCCCATGGGCCTTAGTATGTGTATCACTGATCTAATGCATTGGATATAGACTTATGTAAAATATAGCACATTTTAATTTTCACACAAAAATGAAAGAAAGGGGACTATGAAAATGGGGTTTACCATATAAAATTATGTGAAAATGGGTTAACCTGATTTGTTAAAAGTTTTTTTCTTCAAAATAGATAAATTTAGTGGTTTTTTTTTAAAATTAAAATTACATAAATAATTTACTCACTTTTTGGTGTGCCCAGGAAAGTAGCGAATGTATTTGTTATCATGAAGAGATAAATATCGTATTGTGTCTGAAAACAAAAATCAATATAAAGGGCAAACCTTAAAACAAACAAAAGAAAAATACAATTAGAACTATGTGCTGAGTTTAAAGTGAATTTATTGAATAAAAAAATAAAACGAAACTTAAATACACAAAATTCAAGTTTTTGCAATTTTTTTTAAGAAAAAGCATTTTACTGAGCCAACAAAAAATGGATGTAATATAATCAAAAGGTTGGCTGAGTGATAAAGTGCTAGGGATCTCATGTTCAAATCCAAGTAAAGGATTTGTAGGACACCCATGATTACACCTAACTCTAATGGGTTTCTGTCATTAGTTGGGTTGGGGAAAAGTAAAGGCACAGTAATGGCCAAATGACATTCTCATTAACTATGGGCCACAGAAACAAATGACCTTTACATCATCTGCCCTATAAATCCCAAGGCCTGTAAGGGGTAAAAAGTAGAGTTCCTCTTTCAGACCATGTGGTCTATAAGGCAGATGATGTAAAGGTCATCTGTTTCTGTGGCCCATGGTTAACGAGGGTGTTATGTGGCCAGTATAATGACCAACCGTCTTTACTTTTCCACAACTATTGTTAGGTACCCATTGGAGCTGGGCGGACTCAGAAGCACCCTAAGATCCCAAAATTAAAAATCACAGTCTTCACAAGGATTTGAATACGGGACCCTCTCTGAAAGGAGTACTTTTTACTTTTCAAATATATATCCAAAAGAAAAAAATTTTATTGGGAAAAAAATGTTTTACTTACCATCAACTTTAGTTGAACAGTGTAGTGCTGTATTCTGTGCATGTGTATACCGTATTAAGTCTACTCCATACTTTTTACTGTTTAGAGTTCTCTTTGGTCTGTTAATAAAGAGTTTTTAAAAACATTTGTATACTGAGAGTAAAAATATTGTAAAAAAAAAAAAATCAGCAGGACTATTATTTAAAACACTGATAGCCAACTGACGGTCTGTGGGCCATATCAGGCCCCGTGAAACTTTAACCCATTATGCATACTGACTATACTACTGACCATGTGTATTACCTTTATACCATCACTGAGGTAAAAGAGAAACTTAAAGGCTTTTCAGAAAATGTATTAAACGTAAAAAGGTTGCATTATTTATTTCATTTCCATAGTTTGTTTGTTTTTTTGGCAAAAATTAAAGCATAAAAAACAATATATTATTTTTCATTACTGAAAAACTTTTGCCTAAAACAAGACGCATATGAATGCAATAAAGTAAATAAGTTATCTTCTATAGCAGGGGTTCTCAACTGTGAGTCGCACCCCCCCCCCCGGGGGTCGAACGACGATTCTCCAGGGGTTGCCTAAGACAATTGGAAAAATAGATATTTTGTCCAAAAATACTTGACATCGTGCAAAATTCTAAATGGGAGCTACAATTTTTATTTTTACCTCAGTTGTCATTTGAGAATAAATGTTGCAAACAACTGAATCTGAATCATTCCAAATTTTTCAATTGTAGCAGTCAATATTTGTAACAGTTAAAATTACTGTTCATCAAATGGCATGGCAAAATACAATGTTACACCATTGCAGAATCAGATTTTATTTCTACTCATGGACCAGGCCTCTTCGCTAACCACTCTGCTAGTGAGGTACTTATGACAGTTTGTTTCAATTTAGAGCGTTGACATATAAAGGGAAATAATTCAGCTTATACCACCACTTCAGGGTACCCCGTCAAAATAGCACGAACAAAATAGAGCTGAAAAAAATATATTTCAGTCATTTTGAAAGAAATACTTTAGTTATTGTAAAGTATGAATAGAACCAATATTTGTTTTATCTTAATATTATCATAATTTTTCAGTCATTTTGTTGGAAACACTTTAGATATCTAAAAAACATAAATAAGCAAAAATCATATTAAGGTAGAATGAATAATTTCAAAATATAGCATTTATTTACATTATAAAAGTGTACTTCAAAAACATGCAAAGATACTTGTCAAATTTACACACACATACACACAAACAAACAAACTTTCACAAAGTTAAATTGTAGAAAATGTCACATAAAAATTCCATCACTGGCTTGTTTCCATACATTGGCAATATGGCTTCAAGTCGTCTGTTAAGTTTGAGGTTCTTTGTCTTGCTTGCAGCTTTACTTTGTCGCAGGGAACACTGTGCTTACTGCATTTTGACTTGCCTTCTCAAAATCTAACATCACACTCAGTGGAGCAAGAGTTGGTTTTAGCTCCAGCAGTTTCTTGAAGAGTCGAACATAGTCAGGACATTAAATTACTAATAGTCTTTTATACACATCATAGTCCGCACTATTTTGTCGGGAAATTTTGCGATATTTTGTCGGGTCACCCCACTTCAGGCATGTACAATTTCTTCCCCTTGTTTGAGAAACCAAACAAAATAATTAATTACCAATAGTTGATTAACTAATTGGTAAATTTTTAAAAAATTTATTCTTGTGTTGTCAGATAAAAAAAATAATTGTGACAATTTTCAGCTTGATCCCAGATTGGGCAAAATTTCAGCTTGATCCCAGATTGGGTGTGGGAGAAATAATGTGTACTAACTTTTTACCAGAGTGAGTTGATATAACCTTTTAAAAAATGTGAATGACCTGAAATCGAAATTGAGGGTTAAAGCTTCCAATACACTTTATCTAACCACTGTTCCAGCGAATCGCTTATGAAAATAGAAAGTTAGAAAGAAGGTTTTACAGTTATCAATTGTTAGCTTTAAACTTTGAAGCAGTGTCCTACAGGGGGGCTAATTCAACTTAAACCACCACGTCAGTCAAGATACCAAACAAAATTATAAATAATAATAGATGTGTACAAACTTTTTACAAGACAGAGCTGATATTTAATAAGCTTTGTAACTAAATCTAGATCTACTATTAGATTCTAGATAATAGATCTAAATTTCTAGATGTATTATAGATCTAGTCTAATCTAGAATCTACAGCCTAGATCTGTATACGTAGAACTATAATTAAATTATATTTCAATTTATTTTAAATCATCAAACTCAAATAGATCTAGTCTATATAGATCTAGATTAATCTAGATCTAATGATGGGCAAAAGTTAACTAAAATGTTACAAACTTTTAGTTTAACTACAAAAATAATTAGATCTTTAGAAGGCCAAAAATAAAAGTTGAGTTATTATTGAATCTAGATCTACTAATTACTAATTCACTCAGTAACTCAATGTCTCAGTAATTAAAGTTCAGTAATCAAATTTTTAGCTACAAACTAAAAAATTCAATTAGAAAAGTTTGATTAGAGTAGATAAGTATATTATATATTAATACTCTGGGCCTATGCCTAGTTCTAGATCTATATCCTATATACCTATACGACTAAAGTTACTACAATAACCATATATATTATATATATTATCATAAATAATTATAATAATAAATAAAAACAATAATATGATGTAGATCTAGAGTATTCTAGAGCAGTGATGCCCAAAATATGGCGCGCGGGCCGGACGTGGTTCAATCTGGTCCACCAAAATGTCAGCACAAAGAGTAGACACATCCCCTTCAAAAAAAAAAAAAAAAAGTTGACTTATGTATCTTTACCTAACTCCTAAGTTAGGGCCCTAAATTTTTTTTAATTGATTGGTTATTGGTACCATGACCTTTTTATGAAATGAGAATCTACCAGAAAAAGAGAACGGATCTTAACTTTTTAGTGGAGCATAATAAAGCCAACATATTTGATTTGTAAAGAAAGTGCCGTGGCTGTTTAAAAAAAGAGCAACATATACACGTCATTACGAAACAAATATGACGACATTCTTGGTTTTGAGCGTGAATAAAAAGATTGTTAACCTACGCCTACAGGTTGGAGGATTGATGGCATTATTTACCAAACAGCGAATAGAAAATGAGTTGGTAGTAAAGCTAGCTAGAATGTTGCTCTTATTTTAAGTACAGAAATTAAGCCATTTTCTGACGCATGGAAAAAATCACTTCAGATAATGTAAGTACTAGATCCACGGGCTTCTAATCAAATAGTTTCAAATTCAGGTAGATCTAGATTACTATTTTATTTAGTAGAAACATATCTTAGTTATCTAGATTGTCTCTAGATCTACATTTAATCAACATTTCTTTATTTTTTGTACATTTTCGTTCATGTGGCCCGCGACATGAGTGTCAGAAATTAAAATGGCCCACAGGTCGAATTAGGTTAGGGCATCACAGCACTAAAGTAATCTAGTCTCTAGATTAGTCAAAAGTCAGAATAATAATAGACTACTCTGTAGTCAGATCTATCACTTATCGATAATAGGTAGTAAATTATAAATAAAGCACTAACAGTTTTCTTACTTACGTGCCATTTAAACAATCATATATTACTATAGAGTCATCGTCGCTGCTTGTAATTAAAGTTTCTCCATTAGCTGAAAAATTTAAACTACTAATTCGATCTGTATTTTCCCGAAATATTTTTGAAACCCGAAGGCTACGCACAACATCATCGACAAGTTTCATTTTTAACGCATTATAAACAACTTTTGCCAACTTTAAATTTCGATTTAGCAGGATCGAAAGACTAGATCAAGATATAGAATCTATAGATTTAGATCTATATTCTTCCGGGAATTTCCACTACCGGCATTATGGTACTAATCTATAATAAGGTCAATTAGTAGAGGCAAGTTGGGCAGGCAGTAGAGGTCCTAGGCCCACCTAGGGGCTGGCAAGTGGGGCTACCGCTCCAGGCCCCGCACATAGGGGGGCCCCGCGACTGTAGATTTCCTTTTCACCTTCACCAAATCAGTTCTCATTAACTAGATGCAGGGATTTCTACTCTATATTTTGGCTGTCTTCCCAGCATCTACATGATACCACTTACATACCGTTCAGTTTCGATAAAGACAGCATATTATTATGCTTGGCATCGTTATTTATTTTGAAAACCCTTGTTATACCCCTTCCTTGAAAGTCAGATCTGCGAACGCCAAGTAGTTCCTATCGAACACCTTGTTCTTAAAGAACATTAATTATTATTATCTAGTTTGTTGATTTTTCATGCAACTGTTCCTGAATCATTATAGTTACGTTTATAAACCTTAAAAGGCGAAATCTTTCAATTAGATAAATTACAATATTGTGTGTAATTACTGAAAGGCCAATAGTACAGTACCTACGTAAGGTGCTATGTTTAGGTCTATTAGCAAACATTAGGCCTTCAGCGTTAGAGGCGGACGAGCCCGTTAGTGTTATATGGTACAATATATATATATATATATATATATGTATATATATATATATATATATATATATATATATATATATGTATATATATATATGTATATATATATGTATATATATATATATGTATATATATGTATATATATATATGTATATATATATATGTATATATATAGACTCAGGGCCCAGCTTTATGACAATCGCCAAGGGCCCCGCGCTCTGATGAGGCCGCCTCTGTGGGCAGGCTATAAGCATCTCAAATGATTTAGAATTTACTTGAGCCTGCGAAGCCTACTAATTTAGATATCACGGTCATATTAATAATAATAATTACTATCACAGTCTTTAATACCATTAACTACATGCTTAAACTATTTTGCTCATGCATTGCTTAGGCCTATTAGCCTACATCATCTCTAAAACTGTGGGGAGCGATTCCAAAGGGAGGTGGATGGAAGGGCAGAGAGGTGCAACTTAGGCCTACCTCCCGAAAGGAGAGGGGGTGCAAAATCGGTCCATACGTTTTCAAGGAACAAAAAAAAATGTTCTATTTTCATTGTGTGAGCTGGCGCTCCTAGATCTAATTTTTTATCTATTTATATCTGTATTTTAATTTTTGTAAACAATCTAGGCTAGTGCTGAGTGCATGCATGTCTCCCGCCAGCTCTTTAACTTTAAAGTTAGTGTAGACGAGTCATGACCTGGCTCTATAAATAGAACTGATGCTGCCATGTCTTGTCCCTTTTACGGTGTTGACCGCTGGTCAGTGCTTGATTAGCTGGTCTGTGTGACAAAGCAGTGAGTTAGAAAGTTATTTTTAGTGTTGTTCCTGTGTGGACTGCCTGCTATAATTCCTGTCTGCCGCAGTAATTACTGTTGCCCTATAGCTGTTGTTTTATTACTGCCTAACTGCTATTATTTCGGCTGCCTTACTGCCTGTCTGCTGTAGTTCTGCTTTACTGCTGCTAGTAGCTTACTGTTTAGTGTTGGGGTAATTTAGGTTATTTGATGGTTGGTTTAGTTAGTAATAGCTAGTTTGTTAGTGCTTATTGTTGTAGATTTAGCAACATAGATACAGAGGCGGCAGAGGGTTTTGGTTAGTGGAGTTGTTAAGTTCAGTTAAGTAGGGTTGATTAATTATTTAATAGTGCGTATATATAGTTTTTGTTTATTTCTAAGTTTATTTTCATTTTCTTATTCACCTATATTTTTATTGATTTGTAAATTGGTTGTATATAAAGTGTATATGAGTTCCTTTTAAAATTTCAGTTTGTTATTTTATCTTTAGTTAGCTAGTTTTGTTTAGTTTAGTTTAATTGTGCTGTCTAGTTGCTTAGGCGACTCTAGCCCCTTGGTCGCAGACCGAGGTGCACAGATTGGGCCCACCCAGAAGAGCTACCACCTGCCTACTGTTTTAAATGAACAAATGTTGAGCAGCAGATAACAAAAAGGGCCTCACTCAGTAGCACCACCCTGACCTGCTCACAATTGGATATATCATTTTAAATCCTATATTGAAGTGAAATGTCCTTTTTAGCAAAAGACTTTGTTTTTGGAAAATTTAGAATTCATACGAAATTTTTCATTATAAGAGTAACAATTGAGATGAGTTCTGAACCAAAATATTATTTTCCTTGTCATCTTTTTCAACCTTTAAGTACACTTTTGTGTTTGGAGATTATATTTGTACTAGCAGTACGCACCGTCTATGCCTGTTGATTTGTTGCTAGGCTTTTTATAGTTTATTATGGAATGATTTGTTCCTATAGGCTTTATATTGTTTATTATGGCCGGAACATCCCCCCTCTTTTTTAAATTTTAATAAAGGGGTCACATTTTGACGATCAACCTAACACATTTTTAGCCCGTGAATTAGTGTATCTGTTACAATGAACTTTGACGACCCGCGCTCTCTCCCTGTCTCTCGTTTGATCTCTGGATACCACATTTTTTTTTACCTGCGCATCGTAATTTCTCCTACATAAACTTGATTTCGAATGACCCGTTTCATAATGCGCCCCCAACACATAGAATCTAGGCCCAAACGCTCTCTGAATACATCTCGTGATCAATGAGTGGTATTTCAGTGAGTGGTAACTTACAAATAGGCTTATATGGTAGATAGTTATTAATTGCCGCGATCTTAGCTTCATTATGTTATTCTTGTAATATTTGATTTCTACGTTAGTAGCCTGTTAATCAACCCAGAGGCGGTGGAAGGCGTAGGTGAAGTTGGCCACAGCCCATGACCTCGCGGTTCTAGAGGCCTCGAGCATCGAACGTGTTAGCCACTACTACAAGACGTTCATCTAGTAGTACTAATCACTTGTGTTCAAAATAATGAACTAGACACGATCTCAAAGACAGTTACAGATGAAGTCAATCGTAGGGTAAAAGGGGCAAAATAATAATATTTTATGCTCAAATGCACGAGAAACTGTAGCAAAAAAATATCTGTTATCTTCAGATTTTGCATTGCCTACATCAACCGGCATGATAATAGAAAACTTTATCAGAGAATATTTCACCAACACAATAGGGCCTACTGGGAGAGCTTTAAAACCGGGTTCATTTATTGATTAGTCGTGCCCTATGACTTGTCAATGGTGCAAGTATAGTAGGCGATGTGTTAACAGTGGAGTTAAGGTTAAAAAGTATTCCGAAAGAGGAAATAGTCCTATGAGTGGTGCAGTGTCGTTACTAGGGACTGTGTCACCGGGTGCGTTTGGCTCAGGGTTTCCCCTCCCAACAACTTTCTCCAACCATTTCCCAATAAACAATATCGTTAGTTTGTTCTTTTGTTGAACCAATACATTGAGCTGATTATCTACTTTCGTTGATGTAAAATGAGTGTCGATTCTATTACAAAATCCCATTGTTTGGGACATTTATAAAATTATAATTGCATATTTTACAATGCAAGTTTATTAAAATAAGAAACAGATTTAGGCTAAGACTAAGACTGCTTTATTGATCCTTACGGAAATTTGTTGTGTTTACAAGGACTCTTTTCTCATATAAAGACAACACAACAGAAAAATACACATAAATACAACAGACAACATAAAGAGTTCATTCAGCGACTACACACAGGTATCTTGGTGCAGTTCATGTTCCCTGATCAATGAGTGGCGGTGATACAGTCTGACCGAGTGAGGTACGAACGAGTTTTTGTACCGCTCCGTTCTTGTTTTGATTGACAGCAGTTGCCCACTTCGCGACGACCTGACGTAGTTCTGATGGAGCGGGTGGCCGTTGTCTTCCATGATTTTTTCGATTTTTCTTAGGCATTTTTGTTCAAAAAGTTCCTTTAAATGTGGTAATGTTGTGAGTGTAATTTTTTATGCTTTTTTAATGATGTTTTCTAGACGTCGCAACAGTTTAGATGAGGCGTTGCCTTGCCAACAAGTTATTCCGTATGTTAGCAGATTTTGTATAGTCGCGCCGTAAAAAGTCTCAAGGATCTTCTTGTTTAGTTTAAAGCTATTGAGTTTGTATAGAAAAAAGAGTCGCTGGGCTGTTTTCTTTGACAGAGTACCAAGGTGGTCTTCCCACGAAAGCTTGTTGTTGATGATAACGCCTAGATATTTACATGCGTTTACTTGTTCTATAGATGTAGTGTTTATTTGCAGTTCACGTATATTTTGTTTTTTCTTTCTAAAATCTATTATAAGTTCTTTAGTTTTTGTGACATTCAGTTCTAGAAAGTTGTCGGTGCACCAGTTTGTAAACTCTACTATCGAGCTTCGATACTGAGTTTCGTCTCCTGAAATAAGACCGACTATCATCAGCGAATTTAATGAGTTTAACTGAGTCATAGAGGCTTCTTATGTAATAAGTGTAAAGAGTGTATAGTACAGAAGAAAGTGTTGTTGACTTATACATACTGGGGTCGTTGGGTTAAAAAGTTTAGAACCAATGCTTGTAAGTAAGGGCTTACATTTAAGTTACTGAGTTCGTTTATCATTAGATGTGGCTGTATGGTATTAAAAGCCGAGGAGAAATCTACGAAGAGGACTCGTGCATATGTTTTGGGTATATCGAGATGCTTATAAAGCTGGTCCAAAAGCAATAAAATGGCATCCTCGGTTCCTCTAGCTGCTTTGTATGCAAATTGGTGAGGGTCTAGGCTGTTATTGACTTTTGCTACAAGTTGTTTAAGCATATATTTGTCAAAATATTCATAACAATAGGTGTTAGTGCTACTGGGCGGAAATCATTTAAGCAATCTATTTTTTGGTTTCTTTGGCACTGGTATGATCTCTGAAGTTTTCCAGATGTGTGGAATTACGCACGTTTGCAATGAGTGGTTAAAGATGTGACAGAAGATAGAAGAGATTTGCTCCGCACAAAGCTTGATCAGCTTGCCACTAATTTTGTCTGGTCCAGAAGCTTTTGTTACGTCTACTCTTTTAAATAACAAGGTCACTTCATCCTCAGTTACAAAATTGACGTAGGGCTCTTGTTTTCCTTTGGACAGAGTGTTGAAAAGTTCTTTGTGTAGATAAACAAAATTTTGACCGTTTTTATAACTCTCTTTGTAGTTTTAAGAGTAGGTTTGTAATTTGGTATAAGATAGTGTAGTACATGTGTGAGCTTGCGCTCCCAGAGCTGTATTTTTATGTATTCTATTTTTTATAGGCTAGTGCCAAATTTATTATTTGTACTTCCGCTTTTTGTGTAGGTTAAGGTGGGGTGTATAAAAAGTGATGCCACGCTGTTTTAAAAACAGTTCAGTGTACAGTTGACCAGTGGTCAGTATAGTATGTCTGTGTGACAGCCGAAGATCTTTGTGGTCTGTCGTGTAATTATTTTATATTTCTGTACCTGGGACGGCCTGTAAGTTTGTAACTATTTTATATTTTCTTTTACTAGATCTATGTCACTGTGTGTAAATATGCTAGATATATTTTAATTTAGTCTTATTTTCTAGTTGGCAGTTTATGTTTTGAGCATATTAATTTAAAGATGGCGGCGTCCACCAGTCCTGCTTTGAGTTTTCTAGACCTAATAGAATATCTATGGCATTTTACGTCTCGAGAGACGATCTTTTCCCTTTGCAACTTCTTGTGTGACTAAAGAGGCCAATCCTTGATAGAGATGGAGTGACCTCTCCATTGCTGGGGGAAAGCCTGGGCGGTAAATTTGCGAGTGCTGGGCTGCCCACACGTCAGCACACGCCTCTCTTCCATACTGACCGGGTCCAAAGGGATGGCGAGCCATCACAATTTGGGGACAGGTGGCTGCAGGAGTTTACCAGAGAGCAGTAGTCTTACTACTGTCCCCCCGCCTACAGGGCTCCAGGACCGGATTTTCTATTAGGGTTTTCTCCCTTAGCCTTAGACCTTACAGGGACACACACACACAAGGCAGTAATAGAATATATGATTTTATGTATTGCAGGCTATTGTTACTGCTTTTAGCTGCTGCAATTACACTGCTGTTTTAAACTGCTATGGATTATAGCTGCTGAAATACATGCTGCTATTACTGCTATTAGATGTAGATTTATTTTGATTTCTGTAGTGAAGTGTTGCCTTAGTGGCTTAGGAAGTTAGTTATATATTTATAGTCTGTTTCTGTTCTTAGTGAATACTAATAGTAAGGTACTAAGGCTAAGGTATTCTTGTTTTAGTTTTAGTTATGGATTGGTTGTAGTAGAATATTGGAGATCTAGACTAGTTTATTGTAGTGTTTTTGTGTAGATCTAGGTCTAGTGTAGTAGTTGTATTAGTTGTAGTGATTTAGTTAGATAGTTGGTTTGATCACTTTGTGTTAGATAGTTGGTTTGGTTAGTTTGTTGGTGTTTGTAGTGGCGTAGATTTAGAGGGTTTTAGTTAGTTGTAGTGGTTAGTGTATATATTATATTTTATTGTATTTGCAGGTGCGGGTGAGCAGCTTGCTTTTTGATTTTGTCTTCCAGATCTTCCAGTACTGGAATGCCTAGATGATCTTCCGAGCCTCAGTGACCTTAAAAAAGCAATTAACTGCATAAAAAAAAAAAGAAAATCTCCTGGGAGTGATGGTATCCCAGTGGAAGTAGTGAAAGTCAACGAATCACTCCTGCTCCCTGAACTCTATATTCTCCTCTGCCGCTGTTGGGAAACAGGTCATGTCCCACAGGACATGCGTGACGCAACTATAGTCACAATATACAAGAACAAAGGGGATCGGAGTGACTGCAACAATTACAGGGGTATGTCTCTCCTCAGTATAGTGGGCAAGATCTTTGCTAGAGTGGCAATATCCAGGCTGCAAGTGATAGCTTCTAGAGTCTACCCAGAATCTCAGTGTGGATTCAGGAGTGGTAGATCCACTGTAGACATGATATCTTCTCTACGAATACTGCAAGAGAAATTCAGAGAGAGAGACAGACCGCTTTACATCGTTTTTGTTGATCTGACTAAAGCTTTTGACATGGTCAGCAGAAGCGGCCTTTTCAAACTCCTGAGGAAAATAGGTTGCCCTCCCAAACTACTGCAGTTCATTGAGTGTTTTCACGAGGAAACTAAATGCACTGTCAAATTCAATGGAGCCCTATCAGCACCTTTTGATGTTTGCAGTAGTGTCAAGCAGGGATGTGTGCTCGCACCTACTCTGTTTGGCATATTCTTCTCCTGTCTACTGCATAATGCGTACAACGACATAAACGAAGGTGTGTTTCTCCATACAAGATCCTCTGGAAAACTATTTAATGTATCAAGGCTGCGGACAAAAACCAAGGTTAGGAAGCTACTCGTCATGGAACTCCTGTATGCTGATGATGCAGCTATTGTGGCTGATTCTGATATTCAACTACAGTGCCTCGTTGACAAATTATCTGCTGCTTGCCAGAAGTTCGGCTTAAACATCAGTCAAAGCAAGACTAAGATACTTGTCCAAAACACAAACACTGCACCTCAAATAAGCATTAATGGCCAACCACTAGAAATTGTTGATCACTTTTGTTACCTTGGCTCCATCATATCTAACAACACCCTACTGGATAAAGACATAAACAACAGGATAGCCAAGGCAATGGCCACCATGTCACGGCTACAGAAAAGAGTCTGGTACAACATATTGCTGACTAACAGTACTAAAGCCCTAGTCTACCGGACCTGTGTGTTGAGCACCTTGCTGTACGCAAGTGAAACATGGTCAACCTACTCATGGCAGGAAAAAAAGCTGAATGTTTTCCACCTCCGATGCCTAAGGCGGATCTTTAAAATAAGGTGGCAAGATAAGACAGCCAATGAGGAAGTGCTACAAAGAGCAGGGTGCCAGGACATCCGCTCTGTTATCAGCAGCAGACGCCTTGGCTGGCTTGACCACATTCGTAGAATGCCAGAAGGTCGACTTCCACAGGACATCCTGTATGTCGATCTAATAGAAGGCAGGAGAGCCGCTGGTCGCCCACTTTTACGTTATACGTATGTATGCAAACGCGACATGAAGCTCTTCAAAATCGACACTGGCAACTGGGAAGAGGTGGCACTGGACAGATCCTCATGGAGAGAGAGCATAAAGGAAGGGTCAAAGATTGCAGATGTCATACACAACAGAAGCAGAAAGAAGGGTGAAAATGCAACGGCGCCTGGTGATTATATCAAGGATTGGCCTCTTTAGACACACAAGAAGTTGCAAAGGGAAAAGATCGTCTCACGAGACGTAAAATGCCATAGAGTATATTTTATTATTGATTTATTGTTTTGTATGTTAATAAAGTTTCGTTTTTGCATTTTTGCATTTGTCGAGCGTTCTACCCTGCCTTGTGGGAAGGGAGACGTACTGGCAATAGTTTGGCAGTGTGTTGTCAATATTTAGGTTGTTGAAATCTCCAGTTACTATACAAACAGAGTCTGGGTGTTTTGATTCTACATAGTAAAGCACATCAAAATTACGTCCGACGCAATCGCTGTGTCAGCCGTCGGTGGTATGTACACAACAACAACACACACCTGGGTGAATTCTCTAGGCAAGTAGTAAGGTCTAAGTGTGACATTACCTGAACATGTTTCTTTTGTTAGATTTTTAGACGGAAGCGGCACATCATTATTCTATGTAACTTTTTGAGACCAGAAAATGTACTATGGCCACCCTCTTAGTCTGCAATTGGTTTGGTTTGGGGAACGCAAAAATCTACTGGGTCGAAGCCCCAATCGCCAAGCACTTTTTCAGCATCTCTGAGCTTCCGAACTCATTCTCAATCAATCTAGCTTTTACTATTTCTTCTAGTAAGAAGATTGAATGTCACATAAATTAAATTATGAGAGGTTGGGACTGGCCGTATCAAAAGTGTGAGAGACATCCGACTTAATTCGAGGCAAATCAGCAGTGTTGCTCAAACTATTACCGTTGGTGCCCCCTAAACGATGTCTTTTTTTTTTCAGAAATAGAGTTTCTTTCTGTACATAGTACTAGAGTTAACTAGAGAGTTCCCTCTGCATCCAGCAATATAGTCTGGGGAAAACCATTAGATCCGCCAAGCGTTTTTCTGCGTTTTAAGCTTCAAAGATTCTTTTTCTGACGACTTCAACGCATTTTCCTTTCTGTAGTAAGAAGATTCCATGTCAATGTTTAAGAATAACATTCCGATAATTAAGTGTTTTCTAGGAATCTGAGCGCAATATATTCATCCTAGTAAAATTCAAATTAAGTCTAGTAAAGAAGGAGGCAGCATTGGCCAATACTATTAAGCGAGGGATGTTCGAGGTACATATAATGTACGTATGTCTTCAAAAAAAACTAATATAATGTTCGTTTTAAGTAAATAGCTTTGCCGTTAACTTTTTAGTTTTTGTCACACAAAGGTCGCCAACTTAATGACACTGCATGTCTTCTTCTTTTGTATCGATATTGTTGCTAACGGCTCTCAGAAAACGGTAGACATTTGAAAAGGTCATTCTAAGAAAATGATACGAAGTCTTTAACTGAAACTATTTTAACGTTCTGAACATTGATAAATGCCATTTTGCTGGCTTAATATTGAAACGTTGATTGATAACTACAATGAAAATACATCTTTTTAAAGTTTACCCTTGTAAAACAATTTGAACGGGTACATCTACTCCCCGTTGGTAAGAACGTAACCCCCTCCCCCAGGATCCCCATTATTGTTGATCGGTCGTTGACGAGATGAAATGAAATAAATTTAGTAGTAATAATATAAAATGGTATTTTAAACAAAATCTAACTGGCTAAAAAAACAAGTCCTTACTGTTTCAAATTTCTAGACCCTTCCTTCTCTCTCTCTCTCTCGATCTCTCTGCATTACGACAAATCAGCTTATATTTCATCATTCACACTGCATAGCTACCAGCCAATCGCTAACTTTTTCTCACCGTCACCGAAGAAACATACACCAACTCCATAACACCCATACGAGATTCGCACACCCCTACCCCCACTTTATGGGGTGCGCCCCCACAGCTTGAGAAAAGCTGTTGTAGATCATGCACGTTTAGAATGGGCGTGTTGTCCTAAGATCATTCTCTTGTTTAGCAAGGCGTCTTGTTGTGGGCCTGTTCTGTATACGCAAAAGACACTAATTGTACAATGGTACGTTAGTCGGGAGAAATTGGACAGTTCTGCCGTAAAAGGCATTAAAATGGTTTCTTTAAAAAGAACCTTTTGGATCGATCTTGTTGCTAAGGTAGAAAGGTTCTACTTAGAAGATGAAGGAACGTCCCTTAAATTAATAATTTAATTTCTTAAAATAAGCCGTATTTGCCTGGTTAATACTAAATATCAAAACATAAAGTCTTTTTACCTGATTTACTTACCAAACAGATGAGCCACAAGGGCCACAATTGAGTTTGTGTGACAATATAGGCATAATGTACATTTATTGTCTTTTTTTCCCAGTTAATTTTTACGTAGTTGCAGAAGCATCTTTTTTTTCTTTGGAAAATGGTAGCGCACCACTTTTTGTTACAAGTCGTCGATAAGTTGAAGCCCCACACAGCTAGCCCAACTAAACCTTTGTAGGTGACCTAGTGTACTACTTTCTTATTTAAAAACTTTGAAATATTGCTTAAAATTTATTTTAAACAGTTTTACTATTGTTGACAAATTCAATCTAGAAGTAGCCTATGTAGGCCCAGAAAAACGCGGAAATAAAAAGATCTTAAATAATTTACACAAAACAAATACACAGATCTCATAGTTCATAAAACAATTAGATCTAAATCTCTTTGGTTTTCTAAAATGCCGACTAGGTTACCACAATACTTTTCTGAGTTTTCCTTCATATTGAAATACCTCTTATGGCAGGGGTTCTCAACCTGTGGGTCGCGACCCCCTTGGGGGTCGGTTGACGATTGGCCAGGGGTCGCCTAAGACCATCGAAAAAGTGGATTTTTATTGTCTACTCTTCTATTGCTGTATGTGTGTGTTGGGGGTGGGGTCGCGGCAGAATGGTGGATTGTAAAAAGGGGTCGCCGAGTTAAAAAGGTTGAGAACCGCTGTCTTATGGCTATGTAAATATTTTATCATATGTAGCTGTATGTCCCCGCGTGTTCTAATAATGCTGTGCGTGTGTACGAAAGAATAACTCAACATTGAGATAGTTTCACTTTCTAGTGTTTCCTCTTTGCATTATTGGGTGTGTAGACACTCTTGTGTTTATTTCTGAACTGCTAGTTCAACAGTTTGATTTGTGTCTTCTTGTACCAGTGAATTGTGAAAAGTAGAAGAGGGCAGGTTTGGTCTCAGACAGGAAATCGAAAGTCTGAACCCGCATGAACCAATGAGCCTCTCCTCCCGACCCAATATATACATCATGGCTTTCAATCTCATCTCTGACCACCAGCAGAAGATAATAGAGTGGCGACTGCAGCGGGTGGCGGGGGAGATAAATCCCACTATTAAGTCAGCAAGCGTGAACAAAGTTATCAATAGGATGTTGTAGATTTACGGTAGTGTATCCAACATGTTCACTAGTGTTCACCTATACAATGGCACGGGGAGTCAGATATCCGCTGCAATAGAAGTTTAGGTGCTAGACTTTTCGACATCATAATGAAGATCGTAGAGTCATATACTTTTAATACTCAAACCGTCATCTTTTTATTATGGATACAGAATATACAAAATATACACGGTATGTAGCTGTTGTTGTTGGTTCTATCACGCTGATAAAAATTATGAATATTTAAGCGCCGCATGCCTGATATGCCTTTTTATATTATAGCCCTTCACACATACAAACATATATATATATATATATATATATATATATAATTATATATATATATATATATATATTTCAAGCTAAAATTTCACATATAGAAGTTTAAGTTCATGCATAAGTACCTACATATATGTATAAATGCTATATATATGTATGAGCAAAGTAATCGCTTTTAAATTATTTTTTTATATGTTACTATTACTTGATTTTTGGCGGCCCCCGAAAGGGGATAAGACGCTATTAGTTTTGTGTGGAATGTCCATCCGTCCGTCTGTCCCGTTTAAATCTCGTAAACTAGAAAAGATATTGAAAATCCGACATCATAATATTTTAGACCTTTCAAAGTTCTGATGCAACGGCTACATTTTTCTTTTTTGAAAGTGTAAAATTTAATTTTTAAAATCAACTATGCAAGCAGTTTATTTTTCATAAATATACATCACTTTTACAACTATTCACTATTAATAGTAACAAACACAGGAGGCTATATATTTTGTAATTTCATAAAATGATTTTAGATTTTTGTCAAAAAATATTTTATTTTTACAAATGTATTGCTACGTTATGAAAGTTCTATCCTACTAACTACTACATTTACAAAAAAATGGTTACTATTTTTTCAAAGAGAACAAATTTATGTAATATGCATATAAGTGGAACATAATTTAAAATAGCAATTGATAAGTAGTTTTTCATATTATCGCGTGAACTGCAGCGCGGTAAGTGCTTAGTACGCTCACTAGAAATCTTGAAATGTTATGAGTCATTTTTGTCAAAAGCTAGATGGCAGGGGTAGAACTCGGACTATCGTGACTATCCACACGACCAGGCAGAAAGCCATTAAACAAACTGGTATGGTCATTGCTACAAGGCAATTTAATTTAGTGAACAAGGGCTGCCCCCGTCGTTCTGCGGAGCGTTTGGACATTTCTACTAGGAAGTAAATTATCTTCAACTCTGAAAGAACATCCGAAACATGTCAAACATTTAAAAAACAACAACAACAAAAAAAAAAACTGTCACATAGTGGCACGCGAGAACACACACACACACGTACATATATACATACATACATATGACTTCCTCTAAATCTAGTAAAATTCTATATCTTATACATTGGGCGTAGTGCTAGGCTTGCTTACAATGTCCACATCCCTAAAACATCTGAAGTTTAGTGTAGAATATTTCACCCCCATTTTTTTCTCGTGCTACGTAGATAAGTTAATGGCCGTAAAAAGAATGTCTCCAGTATTTTCCCCTCTCTAAACTTCTAGCCTGCCAGTGCTACTCGGCTGAATGTAATTCAGATAATGGACTAGTGACACTGTGTGCATACCTCACCCCTTGAGGCCAGGCTCAGAATCAATCATTGTTTGATTTCCCCATCGGCTACCTCACCAAGCGCGCACCAACAAGAAGCTCCCCGTGGAATAGAATCATTATGTTATGGAATTATTTTAGAGGAAGCTCTTTGAAAAGTTAATCGAACCAAATTTAAAAGCAAATTAATGATAGGGAAATATTATGGCTCGATTACGATGTAAAGTTATACATAGCCAACGCCTGTAAATGATATGATAAGAATGTATTGCAGATTTAACATTTATACACAAATAGATACGAGTACTAAATGTTAAGCATATAGCAGCCTAGTGAAATAAATAAATACATGAACCCGACTCAACAATACAGACATGCTTTTAGTTCTAAACTATCTAATCTAATTGATAAAGATTTACTCACTTATCGATATATTTCTTTGTAAAATCTTTTATAAAATTCTCCAGAATATAGACCTTGTAATGCTTCCATTCATGGGCGTAGCCAGGATTTCCCCCCCCCCCCCCCGGGCAAAGGAATATATGTGCGTGTGTGTGTGTACATAATTAATCTTTATTACACCCTGACCCTTCATTCTTTCGAAAGACGTTTATTGTACCCTAGAATAGGTTCTTCCTGGAGGTAGTGGAAAAATTGTAGACTCCCCGCCATTGCCAGCTTCTCCCATTCTTCCATTATATCTCTATAAATAAATATTATGAGAGATTAAATAACTATATTAGCTGTGTATTGTAAATTTCAGCGTTAAGAAACATATACGTGGGGCCACCAATAGTACTCCTACAAAATATGGCAACACAATTTCTCCTCCAAAACCAAGTGGCCAATCAAAAAAATGTTTATCAACCCTACTTAAAATTGTACACCGGATACACTGAAAAGTTTGCTATTTATAGTTTTTCAGCCATGTATGAAAATCTCCAATACAATAAAACCACAGACCCATTCTCTCTCTCTCTCTCTCACTCTTTCTCTCTCTCTCTCTCTCTCTTCCCCCCTCTCTATCTATCAATACACTAGTCAAGAAATTTAGGTACCTGGAATGAAAAATTCTTTTTTTTTTTCAGATTAGTCTTTATAAAATAGAAACTTCAAACTTTTTAGTGACGCGACCCCTATTCCGATTTCCCACCAGCAGTGACCCCCTACAGTAAATTTGCATTCGGCTTAGGTAAATGGAAATGTGCTACTGATATAAAATCGTTATCGTAATGTCTATGTCTGATTTGTGATGTAGTTTCATTGGTAGAAGTTGAATGCAGCAAAAGCTTTATGTAATTTTAATTAGTGTAAAATAGATTTCTTTTATACTTAAATTGCTAACAAAAAGTTTATCTTTTTGACTTGTATTTATTAACTTTTCTATCGTGTATTCACCATATTTATGTGCATGACAATTCGAAACGTATGGCGAAACATGGATGATGATATTGAATAAGGTCAACTACATTGCTACAGATTTGTAAATACGCCAACGGATTCTTGTGGGTGTCTTTGTAAGAACACAATGAATGTCATCTTCAGCATCAAGTCTACTTCACTATTTAGACTTGATAAAAAACAGGCTGGAAAACCCTGCTTCGCAAAGATAAAGCCTACTGTTAGGCTATAAATAAACGAAGATTGCGCAACACAATCTCAAAATGGGATATGTCTCCAAACACGTATGTAACTAACATTGAAAAGCAATAATGTTTAGCTGCATCGCTTTTGATGAGGTCAATAAACTCTGTCTCCAACTTTGACCTCTAGAAAGTGTAAACAGAAAAATGATATTGTTTCTGTAGCTGGAGAGGCTATTTTAAATACCTTTAAATACATTGGTACTATCCTAGACAATAAACTAAATTTTACTGCAAATACTGATTATATCAGCAAAAAAAGGGCAGCAAAGATTACGATTACTAAGAAAACTGTCCTCGTTTAATGTTAGCGAAAAGGCTTTGGTTATGTTTTATCACGTTCACATCTGCAATATTTTAAGTTTCAATATCACTGCCTGGTATGACAATCTGAGCATTAAAAATAAAAATAAACTTTATATAATCCTAAATGCTGCTGGTAAAATCATTGGCAAAAAAAAACAAAAAAACCCATTTGGGCAGTTGTTTGAGACAAACATCTATAAAAAAGCTAACAAGTTCCTTGGAATAAAGAATCACACTTTGTGTGCGTATTTTGTGATTTTACCATCACAAAAGAGATACAAAACACCGAAAGCAAAGACAAACAGACACAAACACTCTTTTGTTCCCCTGGTAACCAAATCAATAAATAAGAACAATCTGATATAAATTTTATCACATGCAAATTATGAGTGAGTCTGGTGTCTTTGGTTTCTTATAGTTATAATGTTTTTTGTTTGATGTAATGCACAAATTGTAAGACAAATTTCCGTACGGACAATAAAGATTATTATTATTATTATTATGTAGATTTGGAAGTTTGGTGAAATTTCACGCACACGCTTGTGCTAATTTTCTTTGATAGAAATTACTATTGTAGTTGGTCTGATTCAATGCCCTTTTCTCTCATAGAAAGCAGATAAAGTTGGCAAAATATATGTTGTTTTTTTTTATCCAGTTTTGTTTGCCAAAGTTGAAATTTCATTTGGACGAACTGATCAGACCAAACGAGGCCTACTATATTTGATCTTTGCTTTGCCCTTGTATCCGTCTTCTTAAGTAGGTCAGCCTCACTTTTGGTTGAATTCAATTTATGTTTGACGATCGTTTCATAATTTATTAAGTACAAACAAATCTGAGTAATGTCCCTTTGTTTTGTTATAAGAAAGGTAACTGTATACTAACTATTGTGCAAATATGCTTATAAGAAAGGACCCCAAAAAAATGTACGATGGTAAATAGACTATAAATCAAAATTTCCGAAGGTTTTAGGCAACTTCCGGACAAATGATCATTCGAGCCCCAAAGGGGTCGCAACTCTCAGGTTGAGAACCCTGTTCTAGAAGAACTAGATGTCTAGGTCCAAATCAAGATTCTATACTATTGTTCAAATAACTAATTTGCAGCTGCAAATAACTAATCTGAAAAGAACTTATCCCTTAATTTTTCGCACCACACGACAAAAAAACAACAACAACGTAAATGCATACTTTGATCCTTTTCCTATAGGATTTCGTCTAAACTTAGATGATCTAACAAGTGACAGCTTTATTGAAATGTCAGCCATATTTTTGCAAGATTTCCCATATAGTCTTCAACAAAAATATAATTTATAAAACGAATGTATAGCTCCTTTTTATGCAGTGATGGGAACTACGGGATTGATTGGTACATAGATTAGCAAAATTCAAGATTAAAATTTTCTTTTGGGTGATGAGCTTAATCACATAATCCATTATGTTAGGGTAAACGGTTCGCCCTCTGTATACAAAGGAACGGCAAGTGCCATACAGTTTGGTGTCAGCGGCGGCGCAGGCTCTGCCAGGGTGTAGCGCTGAGTGTTGCAAACTGTCTAAGGGTCGCTGATTTTTCCTCAGGGTTGACTTCCGAAGCCTTTCTCATGTTTGGGTTTAGCTACAAGTTTTCCTTCTCCTAGTTCACAGCGCTCCCCCCAGACCTCATTGCTGGCAAGGGGAGTCTACAATGTTTCCACTAACTCCAGGAAAAACCTATTCACGGGTACAATAAACATTCCGAAAGAAGGAAGGGTCATAATGTAATAAAGATTAATCATATATACACACACAAACATATATATAATTTCTAATATATATATATATATATATATATATATATATATATATATATATATATATATATATATATATAATAATTCCTGCACCACCGTAAGTATGTGATTTCCAATATGTATCACTGGTATTTCAACGACATCTTGTACCTATGCCATAATTTCGGTCTTGGAGAGACTTATTGTAAGGCTAAACTCTTGACAAGCAGCTGCCAGAGCATTCACAAGCCTCTGCAATCCTTCTTGTGAATGAGATATGAGAGCGGCATCATCGGCGAACATCAGTTCCCTAATCAAGATACACAGTCTCTTTTGTTTTGACTTTAAGGCGTGCCATGTTAAACAGCTTTCCATTGGATCTACTGTGGATATATATTCCATCTTCCAGGGATTTAAAAGCGCTGGTGAGTACAACTGAAAAATAGATGCCAAATAGGGTTGGAGCCAGAACACATTCTTGTTTTACTCCGCTCTTGATGGAGAATAGCCTAGAGGCGGAACTGTCAAACTGTATGGTGAGAGCTGGGCAACTTACATGCGTCAAGAACACGGATTAAATGGCTTCCATCTACGCTGCCTGCGATGCATAATGTGCATCTCCTGGATGGATCGTGTCACCAACCAGGACGTTTTGAAACGGGCCAATATGCAAAGCATTTATGCTCTCCTTCAAAAGAGAAGACTACGCTGGCTCGGTCATATCACTCGCTTGCCAGATGGTAGAATCCCTAAAGACATCCTATACGCTGAGCTTGCAGAAGGAGTCAGACCCAGGGGCCGCCCAAGACTAATCTTCAGAGATGTCTGCAAGCGAGACATGAGAGCCACGGGTATCGACCTAAGTATGTGGGAGGAGATAGCCCAAGACCGGAAAGCATGGAGGCAGACTGGACGTGCTGGTGAGAACTTCGCCATATGCAAAAGAAACGAAGCTGCGTCAGCCAAGAGAAAGGAAAAGAAAGCTGCACTGTCAGCTAGCCCTAGGACAGATGCATATAAATGCACGAACTGTGGCAAACTCTGCCGCTTCAGAATTGGCTTGATCAGTCACTCCAGATTTTGCCCCATCTCAAGACGTAGCCAAAGCCAGTAACTCATCTGGGTGCATCCATTGTCATGTGAGACAGAAGGAGCCATATTATTATATATAAAGAGATAGATATATAGATTAACGGAAATGTCTTCGATTCCGAAGATTAAGGATGGCTGCATTGTTTCACATGACTATGCTAACCCAGATGCAACCCACATATTTTTCCGCATTGCATGCTGATAAAGCCGTTGTTTTCTTTCCTTCTTCTGCGCCTGTCATCAATAAGGGCTTCTCTTTGGGTCTCAAATGTTTGTCCTGCGGCCTTTGAGAGAGCTAGCTCTACATCTCCTTAATGGTGTTAACTATTTTACATACAGTAGCACAGTGTCCAACGATGTGTCACTGTCCAGAGAAATAGACAACCGTCTTGCGAAGGCCAACAGCTCTTTTTGTCGCTTCAACCGGAGAGAAAGGCGAAATAGGTCTCTTAACCTAGCCACCAAAATCAATGTTTAAAAAGCGCTATAATGATCAACTCGGGCGCCATTTCGCCCTCACTGACATAAAGGAAAGTAGCTGGTATCAGATGGCCACTTAAAGAGATAGATAGATAGATAGATAGATAGATAGATAGATAGAACGCCACAAAAAAAAATAGAAAATAAAATGAGTGGATGTAATGAAAAAGAATGAGAGAGAGAAAGAAAGAGGGAGAGAGAGAGAGAGAGAGCAATCTTGAGCCCCTTCAAAACTAAACCAATTTCCTTTCGCTTAAAGAAAAAAAAAAAAGAGGCTTAGAACTGTATTCAGTCAAGTCAGTCTCCCTAGTGACAAGAACAATAATTGACTACATTTGAGTGACGAACAAGAAATAATTGACTTCGAGGTTAGATTTACCCTTTTCTTTTTCACGGAAAAGAAACTTATTTATTGAAAAAAAAAAATTTCAACTAACAGAAGGACACGGCTTTGTATGTATTTATTCTAAACAATAAAACAAAGCCAATGAAATAGCTATAAAAACTTTTAACAAGAAACACAAAAAAATACTTAAAAAAAAATAATTTACTAAATGTCTCATTACACAAATAATTCTTGTTTTGTCAGGTATAAGAAATAATTTAGCAAAATTTCAACTTGATTCATGATTGGGTGTGAAAGAAATAACGTGTCAAAATGTTTTTCCAGAGTGAGTGAGTTAATACAAGCTCTGTACAAAAGAAATTAGCACCACCCCGCCCCGCAATACAATACAATCCTAGTGGATCCGGTTTAGTTAAATCCGATCAGATCCGATTCGGTTTCGATTCAATCTGATTTTATCCAATCCGATTCGGATCCGATCAAATATAATTCGGATCCAATCTGATTCCGATTAAATATGATCCGATCCGATAATATCCAATCCGATGCGATTTGGATCCGATCGAATTTGATTCACTTTGGATCCAATATGATCCTACTGGATTTGGTCCGATCCATTCCAGTCTAATCTGATTAGATCCTCTATTAATTGTATGAGAAATCATAGAGCACCATCAGCTTTAGAAGGAAGAAATTGATTAAAAAAACATTTTTATATTAGTTGTATAATTCCTAAAGAATAAATCAACATCATCGCATGCTTCAATACAGTTCAATCAAAAGTACAAAGTATATTTATATAATTTTCTAATGTACAAAAAAAAAAATCAGAATAAATAAAACATATAATCTCTCTCTCTCTTTCTCTCTCTCTCTAGCATCGATCCTCGCCGTATTTAAAGCCAGGCTTGATTGTCGACTTTGTTTATTGATTAGATCTTCCAGGATTTCTTTCTTTCCTTCCAATTTCAAAGCCAAGTCATTATTGGTTGAAGGGAAAAAAAAGTAATTGGACATTCGTAGGCAGCCGGTGGAGTCATTTCTTTTGTTTGTTTGGACTACTTGGAGCTTTAGAGAATAAGACTTAGGAGACTCTTTTAATAGAGACAGACTTAAGAGAATTCATTAATAATGACATGAGCTTAATGAGAATAATATAAAAATACAGGAAGGCATAGTCTACATGTAGATCTTAGTAGGCCTACCTTTATACATATTACTTATCTAAATCAGAATCATATATTGCGATATGATTCCAATATAATTTTCTAATTTACAGGCTCTAACTCTCCTTGGGTAACATGGTGGGCGTATGAAGGTATCGCTGGTAAGTTGTCTTTGCTATTTATCTCTTTCTCTCTCTCTCTCTCTCTCTATCTATCTATCTATCTATCTATCTATCTATCTATCTATCTATCTATCTATCTATCTATCTATCTATCTATCTATCTATCCATCCATCCCTCCATCCATTCATCCATCCATCCATCCCATGAATCTTTCTTATTGACTTATCTGTCTGTCCTTCTATCCATATGAGATCCACTTTTTCAGCTAGAATAAAGATTGAATAAATTAAAAAAAGGAACTACTCAGGCCAACATTTGCACCATTTGACACATATATATGTCTATGATGAAATAATGGAACTCATGGGTGAAGTCGGCGGGGAGGGGGGTTGGAGTTCAAACCCCCTCTGAAATTAAATCCCCCCCCCCCCTGCAGTGAGGTGGATGTGGAGTTTTGTGACTGATTTTTGCTTTGTTTTGGTTTATTTTAGAGATTTTATGCTAAACTATCACTTGCCCCAGCGCAGCCATGGGGATTTTGAGTTTAAACTCCCCCTCAAGTGGTTTTGAGGCTAAAACCCCTTCTTCTATAAAAAAAAAAATATAATGCAAACAACAGTCACCAAATTCCAAAATTTTTTTTTACGACAAAACCCCCTATTCAATATAAGACTAAAGCATAGAGCAGTCACCAGATTCTATGATTCCATTAGGGGTTTTGCGTTTAAAAACCACTTCAGAGGACTTTAAACCCCCACCAAATGGTTTTGAGTTTAAAACCCATTCTAGCAGGGTTTGAAGCTAAAAATAAAATCTAAAGCAAATTAGTCACCAAATTCCATTAGCGTAGCCAAGAGAGGTTATACATTTCTTCCAGTCGCTGGACTCCATTAATAAGGTGCAGTGAATAGTAGATTTTGTTTTTGAACTGAACTTTTAAATAGCAAGAATATGCATTTTTTTTTGGTTTAAAATAACTGAAATAATACTTGGTCGGCAAGGGCAGGGTGTCTACAATCTTTCCACTAACTCCAGGAATAACTTATTCTAGGGTACAATAAAACGTCTCCCAAAAGAATGAAGGTTCGGAATATAATAACGATTAACTAAGTACGTGTGCGCGCGTACGCACACACACTCCTCGAAAACCATCCTGGCTACGCCATGATGGAACTAAACTAAAGGAACAGTAACTTAAAACTGGGTCTTTGCGCTTCCTGCAATGTATTTAAAAAAATAATATTATGAGGATAAAGAAGGATTATTCGCCTCTACCGCGCGCGATTTACCCCGTGTTCATTATGCCGCCTGCGTGCGAAAACAAAAATGCCGGCCGTATGTTTGTTTCTAGAGAATGAATTAATAAATTATATTTCGTAGTCTCTTATTATATCTAGATACAGTAAGCAAAGCTGCATGTGTCAATAGTTGAAACTTTATTGCTGATCATTTAAATAAGTCTTAACATGCGTTCTCGCGATATATGTCTACTAAAAACGAACGAAAGTTTCACTATAACTTCTGACATACAAAAACTATTAATTTATTATTTAATACTTTTAAACAAAAATTTTAAACACTTCTTCCTTGCTTTCAGTGTTGGCGCTAAAAGTATTTCTTGTGACATTGGGTAACTTTTAACAGTTTCATTTTGAAAATGACCATTCGCAGCCACTGACACTGGAATAGTTAGAAAAACGCGCATTAAAATTACCAAATTTGAACAAGTTGAGGATACGTTATTTATACAAATATAGTCCAGTACTTCAATCGACACGTTTTAGGTTTGAAATTAATTTGTATTTCTCTTCATTCTTCATTCATTTCTTCTCCATGAGAGTCACATTGCTATTCCGTAGGATCATTATACACATTTGGAACACGTTTCTACAAATCTTCGTTGCTCATATTTTTAACACATTTTGTATAAAATTTCAAAAATGTCTGTGGAATATGTTTAGCATCTCAAATCTGCCATTTAAAGCATTCATTAATGTATCAATAATGGGATAAAAATAGATAATCAAAAATTGCTTTTCGGGAACCATATTTATCATAACAATAAGGTATTGGCTTTGAATGTCACAAGGTCGTCTCTCACAAGACATTCTATATGGTGGATCTAATAGAAATCATCAGAGCCGCCGGTAACCCACTTTTAAGGTATACTGATGTCATGAAGCTCTTTAAAATCGACACTAATATTTGAAAAAGGAGGCACTAGATAGATTCATACGAAGATCAGAAAAAGTCCAGGATTACAGATCAGAAATAGAAAGAAAAGCGAAAGTGTAACAGCACCTGGTGATAACTAATGTCTAACCTGCAGCTATTTATCAAGTTACATGAGAAGTTAAACATTGAACAAATCGTCTCTCGAGACGTAAAATGCAACAGATTGGCTTTGATTTCGTAGCCTATTTTACGAATGAGTGCTATATTTCAGGGAACAATGTAAACCCAGTTGCGGCTGCATTTATTTTTGGCCACATCTGATGCAGACAAAGCCGTATCCTTTGTGAGAGCTTTTCAGATGTCTCTTTCACAGACGACCTGCTGACAACTACTTTCCTATATGATAGTAAAGGCAAAATGGTACCCGAATAGATCTTTATAGCGTTTCCTGTGGGCTCCTCTGTTATGACATCTCATCTTTTAAATTCGCCAAAAAGATCGCCTTTGTCACCCCTATACGGGATAGATCTCTGAGCCATCGCAGCTGTGGAATTAGTGCTTCTTCAGTCTATATTGGCCATCCAAATAACATGGTTTTTTGTAAGATAGTCTTCCCAGCGTGTGTCCTTAATGGAGCTAGGCACCATTTTTGCATGCGTTCGGGGAGCCTTAGATGCCTCATATAAAACACCCTGATCTTAAAGCCAATCAAAAGTGTGTTTAGAATAATTGCATGTTACCATTGGTAGGCCAAGAAACATATTACGACCTACTTTCATGTCGAGGTGACCAAAAGCTCTTTTAGCCTTAACAAGACGATGTCTATTGTGACTGGAGCTTTCGGATAGGATTCAAAGATACACTAACGCCGAAGACACGCGTTCTTTCTTTGAGTCACCCGTTCTTCCCAACATACTAGACACCTCTAGAAACTGCTAACTAGAAAGGTTAATACATTGAACCGGTGGATAGAGCACTATAAATAGCTTTTTAGCTGCAAAAGTGTTGTCTCTGAGGAGTCGCTAGCGGCAATTCCGCTGCAGTTAAACCGAAGCTTGATGACTTCCCCAAACTTGATTAAGCTGAGATCACATTGGAGTGCTGCTCTCACAGAAAGTTTAACAGACCTCTTCACTTTATGCTGGGAGGCCACTTTCACATACCTGTGCAAAAAAAAAAAAGGGGGAAACGTCCGACTGCCCCAATACTATAGTAAGTCTTGTGCTCTTTGAAAGTCAATGTGATTTAGAGCTGGTATATCGGACATGATTTTCTCTCGAAATCAAACATGTTTTCATTGCCATATTATAGATACTTCTGCTCGTGTATATTCTGCTTCAGCGTCTACAACACAAGCCACTTCTCTTACTGTAAGGATAATATTAACAGACTTTTCTATCAGATCTTAGGTCTATAAATTAATGTTCATTTTTTTCATTCCTGATTTAAAAAAAAAATAAAGTTTGCTATCCATTGAAGAGGGTTCGATTTAATTTATATTATGATAACAGAACCAATTAATTTGAAATTCTTTAGTTTAGTAATGAGACTATTTATTTATTTATCTTATATTAAACTAATATTTTTAAAAGGTAACATTTAATTACCGTTTGTCCGTCCCCAAAATTTGGCCGCCTGCGTGCAATGCATACATTGCGCACTACGTAGCGACAGTCCTGCATGTAGCCTATATTTGGTCATCACTGTTCGTATGCTTTTAACTTTACATTTTATCTTTTGAAAATTATTTCTAACAATTAGCATTAAAAACACCTATCCAGGCAGTGAGCTATCAGGCTACTGTTACAAAGTGCCACTTGGTGTACGCAAGAACAAAATGTTTACTGATACAATAGAAGCCAATGTGTTTCGAGTTTCTGCGTACAAGATATTCAGGGGAGATAATTATTACCCGTTGGTGAAGACTGGAGAAATTTCGATTTTTAAACTGAGCTTAGAAATAGGGGAGAAGAGCTGATATCAGGGTTCTATAAGTCAATATGTTACAAGCTTCATGTCAAGTCTACCTTTGTGTGTCTATTAATGAAGTAAAGTTATATTGTGTTTATAGTTTGTGTTCCATTTTTTCATGATTTCAACTCGAGGATTAATTTTTTTAAATTCATAAAGAAAATTTCCATTATTTCTATCCCTAAACAAGTTTCCCCGGTTACAGTTTCAGTCTATACTTTGTGAAAGTACCAAGCTAGTTGTCAAAAATATATACGAGGTTGCTGTTTTGTTTGGTCTAGCTATTAACATCAAGTAAACCTATCAAGTTCCAGAGTTCTCCGAATGGAACTTTCTCAGCCCCACAGATCACTGTGAATGGCCACTTCTGAATGTGGTAGACCACTTTGCATATATGGGACAGCCTCCTTCTAATGAGTGTTTGGTGTAATAGATCTTTCCGACTAGCTACCAAAGTCAATCTTTGTAAAGCAGTATTTCTCACAATCTTTTTCAATGGCTCTGAGAGCTGGGAAGTATTGAAAGTATCAAGGCTCCTCTAATGCTTCCATCAAAGTTACCTGTGCTCTATACGCAGGCAAGATTACAATGTGTTCTGCTGAACGCAGGTGCGGACAGTGACGCTACTTATTGCATTGTTTTTCAAATAATAGACCTGACCGAAGTATGGCAATGGCGTAAAGATAGCGGATAACGGCTTTATATGTGTCAGTTGGGACAAAATATGCAGGTCGCAATTTTATCTGTATAGTTTAGATAAAAGTCAGCAGCCATATTTAATTTTCTGACTCGAAGACAATGTCTTATAATTCGAACAAAATGGTTCTGTAGAAAGAGTTGGTAGATTTTATATAAAAACAAAATGTTTACTTTCAGAATATCAAAACGTAATTTCAATAAAGCCTTTTTTTAAAAAAAAATCTTATATTGAATGACAGCCCAAAACGTAAGCCGTAAGCAGCCTCCATTTTAAGGAGAGACATGGAAATAACAATATAGTCACCGAAAAATTTGTAACAGAAATCTAATAGTAATTGTTTTCATCTTTAGTGTAGTGAACATAGTGAAAGATTCAAAGACTGTACAAGATAAAAATGTTTCTTCTTTGGCATAATTCCAGGACCACAACACTGGGGATATTTAAATCCTGACTGGGTATTGTGTCAATCTGGTAAATTCCAGTCACCTATCAACATCGAACCTCGCTGGCTTTTGTATGACCCTAAACTAAGACGAATGAGTTTAGATCTACCCACTACAGTAAGTAGACCTATTGAATGGTATGTGCTGTTTGTATTTAGTGGTATGCAAGTAGTTTAATAGTTCGATACACGCTTAAAGGACCTTCTTAATGTTCTGGTAGTAATTATGCGCACCGATCAAAATGAAGCATTGCAGGCACTCTCGAGTCTTTAAAACTTACTTTTGGTGTGTAAGGTAAGGCGCCAAACATTTTTTAAACACGGAAAAATCTGCCCATCCATCTCTGAAATAAAACTACATTAGATCTACTGAAGAAATCCTATTTTCAGTTGGGAAAATTTATGTTCAAGCCAAGTTCAACGAATTCTAAGACAGCATGAAATGTATTTTTTATCAGTCTGTGAAATAAGTGATTGTTTTTGTATCAGCTTGTATGAAACATGATTGTTGTTGCCCATATAAAAGAGCGGCCACCTTCAAATCGTAAATATTATGGATTTAAAATGTTAAAATGTGCTTGAATTATTAACTTTTTGTATTTTAGGTAAATGGGACATTTAAGAATGCTGGAAATAATCTCATCTTTACGCTGGACACTACAGTATTGTACAATGGGAACTTCAGCGATGGCCCATTACTGTACACTTATAAACTGTCACAAGTACACATTCATATTGGTCAAAATAACAGTCATGGCTCTGAACATAGAATAGACGGGAAATCGTTTGCCGCAGAGGTAATTTTTTTTTCTAAATTAGATCTATATTTAGAAATTACAGTTCCTTACTGTTTTTTTTTTACACCCCTATTAACTGCTATATGTATACCAATTAATCTTTTAGCGTTTTATATATTAAAACACAATTCCCTAATTAATGCTACATTCTATTCAAAATAATTGTATTCATTTCTTTCATAGTATAAGCACTCAGTAAGGGAAAATAGATTTGTCTATTTGATTTAAGACTGGTTCAAGATTAAATGGCAAATCTTGTCAGATGCTGGATGGCTACCTGGACGTGTGGTAAGCGCTCTGGACTGTCATTCGGTGGTCTCGATGGTCTGTGTTCCAATCTAGCCTGCTGTCATAATGAGGGATTTGGGGCTAGCATGTAATTATCTTCAGAACCTGAAGGGACATCCGAAACATGTCAAATGAACATTACATTTTAACCTTTAGACTAGCCGAGGCGTGAAATGACGTTATATGATTGTGTCTTGTTTCTTAGACTGCTGGGATAGAGAGGAAAACATTGTGCAGCTATATTGAGAAGAATTCGGCACTTAGATTAGATTGAGTTTGAGTTTTTGGCACATCGGCACAATTTAGGCCATGTCGTGCCCGTAATCCTTTAAGGATTACTCTCCTTTAAAAGAGCTAAATTCCATACAGTTAAATCATTAATATATATATATATATATATATATATATATATATATATATATATATATATATATATATATATATATACATATATATGCTGTACGCGCGTTTATGCTTAGGGTTAGGGTTTACAGGGCGTTAGGGTTAGGGTTTGGAAAAAATCGCCCCCTGCCTCCAAAGTTCTGGATCCGCTAGTGCATTAGCCTTCTCATAAACTTGGATAAAACTAAAATTGTGCAAGTGGGATGTAAGAAAAAGGGTGCCCCTGTCAGACATGGCGAGTCAGAGTTTGAAGAGGTTGACAAGTTCACATACCTAGGCAGTATCATAGCAAACGATGGGGATGCCCATCATGACGTAGCTTGCCTAATAGGAAAGGCAAGGACCATTTTCCAAAGGCTGTGGCCTATTTGGACATGTCAAGCTATTAGGCTTGAGACAAAAAATCCACCTTCTTAAGACAATCGTTATCCCAACAGCATTGTATGCATGTGAGACAGTGAAGTCATCTGCCGAAATTGAGAAAAGACTAAACTTGGTTCAACAAAATTGACTTAGGAGTCAGTTACAAAGATCGAGTCTCAAATAAAGAAATCCTATGTCGAACTGGGAGTCGACCACTTTGTAAGGTTGTGACAGAGTGTCGCATGAGGTTTGCGGGACATGTTCTCCGACAAAACGAACTACTCATAGCAAGAGTTGCAATGACATGGAGGCCAATACAAGGAAAGCACAAACAGGAACATCCTCGTATAACTTGGCGCCACACTTTCATATAGGACCTCAGAGCAGTGGACACCATGTGGGAAGAGTTTCCATACATTGCCAGGGACAGATCTTTATGAAGACAGCTTGCCGCCCAATGCACCGAACGGTGCGGGAGGATCTAAGTCTAAGTACGTCTAGTCTTACATCAAATGATGTTCCAATTTTAACATTATTTTTACAACTAGTCAACCGGCGGCGTAGCATACGCCGCTATTTTGCAGGGCCGGCCTTAGGTGACCGCAGTGGGCTCCGCACTTATGCGACCGCAGTGGGCCCCGCGCTAATTCTAGGTGTATAAATTATTAAATTAAAACCATTGTATAACTTATAACAGATTTCCCGCGGCCTCCTGTCGATTTACCAGGAGCTCCTGGAAATCTCCTGAAATTGCAAAATATACGAAAATGTCCTGGAAAAATCCGGAAATTATTAAAATCTTTAGAAAACGCAGACAAATCTCCTGAAATATATAGACAAAAATTGTCATTTTGGGGGTTTATTCAATATGGAAAATGCCAATCCTACGCGCGATAAAAAAAAAAAAAAAAAAAACGGCATTATTCCGTAATTTTGAAATCTGGTGAAAGAAGCTTCTCGCGCCTCAATCTAATGAAGAATTACTTTAGTTCATCAATTCTCAAATATAGATTGAAACATATGGTAATTTTTGCTATTGAGCGTGATCTATGTAGGAAATAGAATTTTTATGATATACTGTATGACTTCGCTACACGCAAGGCTCGTAAAATAATTCTGCACGTAGTAAAGGATGAATGAAATGCAAAGACGAATTTATTTTCTAATACAAACTCTTAAATTTCACTTATTATCCGTATCCCTACCCAAACTTGGCCCCGCCTGCGAAATGTTTCTCATAGGGATCCGCAACGGTTGAGTCCGGCCCTACTTTTTAGTGACGGGTGAATACAGAGTAGATTATTTGTTCTCCCCCCCCCCCCTTTTTTTTTTCGCCGCTTCGAGAGGTAGAAATAATAAAAAAGAGTGATCTTTCTTGGTCACAACGGTCCGGCCCTGCTATTTAGTGAGGGGTGAATACTAATTGTTCTCCCCCACCCACTCTTATTTTTTCCTGGCGTAACTCTAGTTTGTCCGACTTGCAGAAATAAAAGAGGGATCTTTCCTTTACTTCTTGCTTGCGTGTCCAAACTCTTGAGCCATGAGGAGAATTATATATAAAGATGCCTCTATTGAAGTCACTCCTTGATGGAGGTTGGGCGAACAGCTGATCTTAAAAACAGCTCTAACGATTTTCCTAGAAATGTAACAGTTGATGTATATTACTAGCTCGTTGGCCATACGGGGAAAAGTCTAGTTAGACCATTATAATTTTTCAAAGTAAAAATAAATAAATGTAAATTTGGCTGGAGACTAAATCTAGGTCTAAATGCTACATCGGTTTTGAAAGGACTATCGCGTTATTGAAAGAAATAACGCGCTCGGTAATTTCCGAATGTAAGGCTTTCTTGATTCAAGAGTTTAATAAATTAATGTTCAGGAAAATTGTGCGCATTACCTTCTAAGTCTACATCTAAATGCTTATCATTGGAATATTAAAATGAATACTATATACTTTCCCATAACCAGATTTTTTTCTCGCCGAGAAGGAGGAAGGTGGTGGGATAAAAGTATTTTTAAATCTAAAATGTATTAATTTTTAAGAGTAAATCATATTGGGCCACGAGCTACAAAACAAATTTTACAAAAATGGACAAACAATTAACAGAAAATAGGCTTAATTTAACATCTGTCCAATGTTATTCTCTTTGTTCTCTATTGACTGCAGAAAAGAAATGAGACGCGCTGATGTAAAAGAGGAAGGGGCTGTGATGTTTGTTAAAGATAAATTGGAAAGGGTGAAGTGTTAGTCCCCATCTCATTTGAAATAAAAATGTGTTGGGTGTTGATCCCGTGAGGTCGGAGGGTGCCAGACAAAATGTAGTCAATAAGTTTATGTCATTGTTCACATAGAAGCATCTGTTTCTGACGTGTCTTTTCTGAATGGCCATTTGGAATTTTAGATATACAAATATTTTGGAAAATAAATATGTTGAGCCTAATTCCCTAAGGCCACTACGTTCAAGTGCAGATATTGGCTCCATATCTGACACAAGCATCTTTACCAATCTCTCTTTAAATGTAATATTGTCAACCAGGACAAACAGCTTAATAATATATATTTAGAAATGAAAATATCCAACAAACCTAGTGATTGGTTTCGTTCCTGTGAGATATTTAGAAATGAAAATATCCAACAAACATAGTGATTGGTTTCGCTTCCTGTGAAATATTTAGAAATGACAATATCCAACAAATATAGTGATTGGTTTCGCTTCCTGTGAGATATTTAGAAATGAAAATATCCAACAAACATAGTGATTGGTTTCGCTTCCTGTGAGATATTTTTTACTTGCCAATGTTACTTTCGTTATCCAAATCCCAGGCGACCTGATTACATTGTGACATAATCAGCATTTGTTTTCTAGTATTCCTTTCCTATTATGTTATTGTGTTTCAGGGAATGAAAGTGTTTCTAGTTTTGTGGACTATTTCACAAGTGTGCATGTGTTTCAGTGGATAGCATGCATAATATGATCATCAATGAATCTATGTACACATCCGCCATCGTGGAAACAAATGGCCGATACATAACAAACCGCCATGAGCCCATCAACACACAGACAAAACGAAACAAACGAGGCCGTAGAGGAGGAGTTCGAGTCAAAAGCAGGAAAAGAGGACAAAGGGTCTATCTGCCTCCTATTGTCTTGGGCTATGTTAGATCACTAAATAACAAAGTGGACGAACTTGATTGTTACTGCAGACATTTCTACCAATTCCGTAAAAGCTCCCTAATCTGGCTCACTGAAACATGGCTAAATGAAATTATTCCCGACACATCAATAGACTTGGATACGTATCATTTGTACATATCAGGCAGAACAACAGATAGTGGCAAAACAAGAGGAGGAGGACTGGCCATTTATGTAAATAAACAGTAATGCAGTGTCAACAATATTTCAATCAAAACTAAAGTGTGTACGACCGATATTGAGCTACTATGTATCAATCTCAGGCTATACTAACTGCCGAGAGAGTTTACACAAATCTACGTCATACTTTTGTATATACCACCCACAGCCAACACAGAGAAAGCAACAGAACATATACTAGACATTGTGCATGACATTGTGACAAAAAGTCCTGATGCAGTCCGACTAGTTATGGGAGATTTCAATCATATTTCGTTAGCACAACACTTGCCAACATATAGTCATAAGTTAATTGTCCTACAAGGTACGATAAAACCTTGGACATGAGTTATAGCAACATAAAAATGGCCTACTTATCTCGATCGTTATTTCCCCTCGATGAGTCGGACCACACAATGATCCATCTTACATACACATACAAACCGGTTTTAAAAACAACAAAACCCGAAGTACAGTCCATCCAGTCATGGTCTGACGACGCTGTTTTACAGCTACAAAGTTGTCTGGAGCAAACAGATTGGTACATGGTTGTAAACAACTGCCCTGACATAGATGAGCTTACCACAACCGTTAATTCGTACATCCAGTTCTGTGAAAACATGATTGTACCAAAGAAGAAAATTAAAACATTCAGTAATAATAGACCCTGGATGACCAAAGAAATAAAGGAAGCGATTCTATACAAGAAAAGAATGTTCAAGAGCAGTTCTTCTGAATTCATCTCAGCCAAAAAAGCCCTTAAAAAAATTATTTGAAGGAAAAGAGAAATTCAAGGAAAAAAATAAATTGAAAGCTTTTTCAAGAAAACTAACTCTAAAGCTTGTTGGAGTGGCTTGAAACAAATTACTGGCTACATACTTAAGCGCGAACCAATGTGTGTCACTGACAACAACAAATTTGTCAGTGAATTAAATGATTTCTACAGCCGATGTGACTGACACAACATTGAGAAAGACCACCATGATTTATTGTTATCATTTGAAAACAATAATTTAAACCAATCTCGAGAACGTCTTAATAAACAAGAAGTGACAAAAATATTTAAACAAGTAAACACCGCAAATACATCGGGACCCGACAAATGAAGTGGAAAACTTATAAAGCTATGTGCGGAACAACTGGTCTATATCTTTTGTGCTATATTCAACAAGTCCTGGGAAACGCACAAAAAACCTTCCATTTGGAAGACGTCTGAAATAATTTCAGTACCCAAAAAGAAGATCATTGCTTTCAACAAAGACCTACGTCCCGTAGCTCTTACATCAATTCCAATGAAGTGCTTGGAGAAAATGATTTTAAAACATCTATTGAAAGAAGTCGAAACACGTCTTAACCCTCACCAGTTCGCTTACAAACCGTCATGTATGTGTCAGGCAAGAGAGAGCTTAGCACTGGAGCGCCGCAGGGGTGCGTCCTGTCACCAGTATTGTATACCATATAATCATATACACAAATGACATTAAGAGCTTATCAGCTGACACTCCCATAATAAAATTTGCAGACGACACTGCAATCATTGGCCTTATTGCAGGTGACGAAAATATGTACCATTCAACAATTAACACTTTGTACCAATCATGTATAGAAAAGTTTCTCATTTGAAATGTTAAGAAAACGAAAGAAATGATACTAGATTTAAGGAAACAGAAAGGCGGCCATCTTGTAGACATTCAGATAAATAACCAAACCGTAGAAATAAGTGAAGAATATAAATAAGAGACCATAATTATCATCAACAGATTCAAATAATATACTAAATTTATAAGTAGCAAGTCATCAACATGTTGACGTTTTTGTTTTACATTAAAAACCAACAAAGACATTTAAACATGCATATTTTGAGTAGTATCTAGATGAGGTGACTCGTTCTAAGGTTAATAGGCTACATGTACTGTGATGTAGTTCCAAAATCATTAAAAATTATGTTTTTTTCAAAAATCTTTCTCATCAGATTCACTTTGTCTGCTACAATGTCAACCTGTTTAAATCTTTACCAGAAGCTAGAGCTATGCCCTACGGTGTTGCAATACTGGCTGTTTTTGTCGAGGTAATGTTTTTGGTCTGTTCTTATCTATCTTATCTATCTTATCTATCTATCTATCTATCTTATCTATCTATCTATCTTATCTATCTATCTTATCTATCTATCTTATCTATCTATCTTATCTATCTATCTTATCTATCTTATCTATCTTATCTATCTTATCTATCTTATCTATCTTATCTATCTTATCTATCTTATCTATCTTATCTATCTATCTTATCTATCTATCTTATCTATCTATCTTATCTATCTATCTTATCTATCTATCTTATCTATCTATCTTATCTATCTATCTTATCTATCTATCTTATCTATCTATCTTATCTATCTATCTTATCTATCTATCTTATCTATCTATCTTATCTATCTATCTTATCTATCTATCTTATCTATCTATCTTATCTATCTATCTTATCTATCTATCTTATCTATCTATCTTATCTATCTATCTTATCTATCTATCTTATCTATCTATCTTATCTATCTATCTTATCTATCTATCTTATCTATCTATCTTATCTATCTATCTTATCTATCTATCTTATCTATCTATCTTATCTATCTATCTTATCTATCTATCTTATCTATCTATCTTATCTATCTATCTATCTATCTTATCTATCTTATCTATCTTATCTATCTTATCTATCTTATCTATCTTATCTATCTTATCTATCTTATCTATCTTATCTATCTTATCTATCTTACCTGTCTATCTATCTATCTATCTATCTATCTATCTATCTTATCTATCTTATCTATCTATCTATCTATCTATCTATCTATCTATCTATCTATCTATCTTATCTATCTATCTATCCTATCTATCCTATCTATCTTATCTATCTTATCTATCTTATCTATCTTATCTATCTTATCTATCTATCTATCCTATCTATCCTATCTATCTTATCTATCTTATCTATCTTATCTATCTATCTTATCTATCTATCTTATCTATCTATCTATCTTATCTATCTATCTATCTTATCTATCTATCTATCTATCTATCTATCTATCTATCTATCTATCTAATCTATCTATCTTATCTATCTATCTTATCTATCTATCTATCTATCTATCTATCTATCTATCTATCTATCTATCTATCTTATCTATCTTATCTATCTTATCTATCTTATCTATCTTATTTATCTTATCTATCTATCTTATCTATCTTATCTATCTTATCTATCTTATCTATCTTATCTATCTTATCTATCTTATCTATCTTATCTATCTTATCTATCTTATCTATCTATCTATCTATCTATCTTATCTATCTTATCTATCTATCTATCTATCTATCTTATCTATCTTATCTATCTTATCTATCTTATCTATCTTATCTATCTTATCTATCTTATCTATCTATCTATCTATTTATCTTATCTATCTATCTATCTATTTATCTATCTATCTATCTATCTAATCTATCTATCTATCTATCTATCTATCTATCTATCTATCTATCTATCTATCTATCTATCTATCTGTCTGTCTGTCTGTCTGTCTGTCTGTCTTTCATGTATGTATTTCTTAATTTCTGACAAACCTGTTGATTATTCCAATTTCTGCCTTACACTGCAAACCTAACAGACTAAACATTAAAAATAAATACACAAAACCAGTGGCGTCACTAGGGTCGGTGTCACCTGGTGCGGTTAGCTTAGGATGTCAACCCCCCCCCCCCCCCCCCCCGCGTTATCAGCTTTATCCAAACTTTTTCCAATTGAAACTATCATTAATTATTTTCTTGAACCAATTCAGTAAACTGATAACCTTTTTATTTATATATTTTTTTTGCACAACTGTAAAATGAGTGGCAATTCTATCTTTAAATCCCATTGTTTAAAACATTTTAAAAATAGTTTTGCATATTTTACAATGTAGATTTATTAACTAAATATGCTTCTTTTGTTAGACTTTAGACTTATAGACGGAAACGGTATAACATTACTCTGTCTTATTCAAACTTTGACTACCACCTAAAGCAAAAAATATACGTTGCCGCTACCTTAGTCATCTATTTGTCTCTGGGAGCGCTTAAAGATCCTCCAGCGATGTCCGGGGCGAAGCTCCGAGCGCCACGCATTTTTTAAGCATTTCTGAGCTTCAGAAACTCATTCTCCATAAGTCTAGCTTGTACAAGTTCTAGTGGTACGAATAGTGAAGGTCAAATAAAATTAAATAAGGAAGAGGAGGGCCATATCCGAAGCGTGATAGACATTCGAGGCAAATGAGCAGTGTTTCTCAAACGTTTACCGTTGGCGCCCCCGCCCGCTAAAAGTTTAGTCTTTTTATTTTCAAAAATAGTGATGTATATAGCCTAATTTTAAACTGTTTTGTATAACCAATAGGACTGTCAGGTTCCATGTCCATCCAGCAATGTGATCTGCTGTAGAGCTCCTCCAAGCATTTTCCTTTATTCTCAGCTTGTGTCGCCTCCAACGTATTTTTCTTCCCGTAGTAACAAGAGCCCATGACAGTGTTAAAATATAACGGGGTGAGACGTTTCTTATAATGAGAGCAATATTTATCTATACTCTATACTATAAAGCAGAAAGATCTAAAGGCCTATCATTATTAGAATATTATAAAGTCTATCTATACTATAAAGCAGAAAGTAGTATGTGTGTCTGTATGTGTGTGTCTGTATGTGTGTGTTGTTTTGTTGTCTGTGTTGTTGTGTGTGTTGTGCGTTGTATTGTTGTGTGTGTAGTTGTGTTGTGTGAGTGTGTGTGTGTTGTTGTGTGTTTTGTTGTGTTGTGTGTGTTGTGTGTTTTGTTGTGTTGTGTGTTGTGATGTGTTGTGTGTTCTGTTGTGTCTGTAATGTGTGTTGTGTGTGTATGTTTTGTGTGCTGTGTTGTGTGTGTTGTTGTGTTGTGTGTGTTGTTGTGTTGTGTATGTGTGCTTGTTGGATGTGTGTGTTGTGAGTGTGTGTTGTGTTGTTTATGTGTATTTGTGTTGTGTGTGTGTTGATTTTTTTGGTGTGTGTTGTGTTTTGTGTTTGAGTTATGTGTGTTGTTGTGTTGTGTGTGTTTTTTGTTGTGTTGTGGGTTGTGTTGTGGTGTTTGTGTGTTGTTTTGTGTGTGTTCTGAGTGTGTGTTGTGTGTGTATGTTTTTGTGTGTTGTGTTTGTTAGGTGTGTTGTGTTGTGTATGCGTATTTGTGTTGTGTGTGTGGATTTTTTTTGGTGTGTGTTGTGTTTTGTGTTGTGTGTGTTGTTGTGTTGTGTGTGTTTTTGTTGTGTTGTGGGTTGTGGTGTGGTGTTTGTGTGTTGTTTTGTGTGTGTTGTGTGTGTGTTGTTTGTTGTATGTTGTGTTGTGTGTGCAGTAAGCGTTGTTGTGTGTGTGTATTACAATTTTTTTTTATTTGTATCGTGCGTTGCATGTCAGGATTCCGAAGGTATTTTAGTCTTGTGTGCTATTATGTCTCCCTCATTGTACACTGTTCTTAGGTATATTTATTTATTTTTTAGTGTGTATGCCTCGTCTGTCGGTTTATCCCACCCACCTAAAGGGAAAGGTCAAACTGTTATTTTTTTTTTATTTTTAAGGCGAACCTCCGAAGGTCCATTTTTACTTCTTTTTGAACAATTTATTTTTATAACCTACACTAAACTAAAATAATATGTGATGGTTAAGGAATAAATATTTAGTAGTCTAATCATGGAACTATACTAATGGAACACCAGCTTCGAGTTTTTTACAAAGGCAAAGAGAGTCGAAGTGCGTCGCGCAACTTTTTTCGCGCATGGTGCAATGTGGAAAAATCCATGATGATGCCAAAGAAGAAATTTACTCCGTCAGTCACTTGGATCGACCTGCATTGAGTGTAAAACTTTCGTACGCTCTATTTGATTAGATATGTAAAAACTTCATCCATTTTCTGACTATCTGATATAATAAATAAAATTTTGCTGAATAAGAGATCGTCACAAAAGTTATTTTTTTCGATCACCCTATAAAATGCCACTTTTTTTAGAATCTGAATTCCAAAAATAGAATCTTTCAGTGTTTCTGTGTTTGGGTTATTTACACAAAATCTGGATGAAGACCTGTCTAACGTTCCGCTAAATGCGTATTTGTTACGATATACAAAATTGCAAGAAATAAAAAAAATAATAGGAGGCCTAATACGGTTATGACACTCCAAGCTACGCATTTCTACTCGTTTATTATGAGTATTATCGAAACGACTCTACACGTCTTGTGAGAAACAAAGAAAAAGGTTCATCTTGGTATTATAAATTATTAAATTAAATGACAAAACCCCCCACAACTATAGTCTAACCTAAACACTAATAGATCTAGAGCTAGATTTTCTTGGACAATTGATATAAAATTAGTAGGCCTATAAATCATATAATACAGATCTAAATAAATAAATACTATTGGAGTCATTCTTTAATAAATTATTTGAATTACTTGACTACCAACTGGGTACTTTTTATTGCCAAAATACAATGTATTCTATATGCTTTTATTAAAAACAACAACAAAAAATAAATAAAACGTTTGCCGCAACTATTCTAGATCTATAGTTGGATTCTAGTACGAGATAAAAAAAAGATGCTCAAGCGAAGTATACTGAAGAAGGAAGCAGCATTGTCCAATACTATACGAGGAATGTTCGAGCAACATAGAGCGCACGTATTTCTGAAGATCATCTTCGTGTTCAGTAAGAAGATATTCAATTTGGATCATTCAGCAATTTTAACGTCAGCAGAGACGTTTTGAAACGTCTTAATCAAAAAGTTTTTAATCGATATTTTTTTGAAGACGCCTCACACAAAAACGGTATACATTTTAAAATATCCTTATTAATAGATGATGCGAAGACTTTAGCGTACAATATTTTAACTTTTTAAACATTGATAATGCCTTTTAACTGGGTGAATATTCTAAATTTGATTGATAACTACAAGGAACAGACAATTTTAATTTTACCCGTGTAAAATAATTTTAATTGATTCACCCCCTCCTCATTGGTTAGGACGTCGCTCCGTCATGAAAGAACGTCGCCACCCCCATGGGGTGCTCCCTTCCACCATAGCTTGAGGAAAGCTGCATTAGTTTATGTGAGTTTCTATTGGGCTTGTTGTCCTAAAATCATACTCATCTGTTGAGGGCGTCTGTTCTGTTCACGCAAAAAACGTCAATAGTAGGATGGTATGTTGTTTGGGAGACATTGGTTCGTACTGCCGTAAAAACGGGGTAGTGTGACAAGTCAAAAGCTTGCCGTCAGAGCCACTCAAACTTATCACAGCATTAATTATATTTTATCATTATTTATTTATTTTATTTTAATTATTTCCCCGTCCTATCCCCAATTTCTTCACCCGCCCCACTTTTTCCTCTCTGACTGAGTCCACCACCTTGGCGGCTTTTTCACTTATCTCCCCTTGACCGGGGTAAAGGTAAACACACAGTCTATTTGGTCTTACCCGCCAGATGTCTGATGGTCGTGGTTGACACCACCTTGGTCGGAATGCAAACCAATCTTTTCCCCCCCCTCCCACGTCTCTCTTTGATCAAAGAGATTACTCGGGTCAACACGCCTCGTGAAATTCCAAGGTGCGACTCTTGTCGGATTCACCCACGTGAGAGAAAATCTTTGGTCAATCCCATTTCCTGTTTCCGCCCATATCTTCCAGGCCTTTTTAAGGTAGACCAACTCAAACCAGACCCGCCTATTTTTCTATCGCTGAGCAATCGAGTCATTTATTCTTACTCTTAGAGGAATACCTGGTGCCTCCCTCAGGTGTCAGCCTGTTTGTTTGTATCACCTGCCTATCGCCTATTTATCGGATCACTCACCTGCCTATTTATTTGGCATTGCCTGCCTAGTCAACTGCTTATTGCCTTCGTACTTGGTGCTATCGGCTCTACTTGCCTGCCTATTTGACAGCCCACCTGTCAACGTATTAGGTACGACGTCCCTATAGACCCAGAGTCTGTGCGAGACGTCATAGCTACGCCAAGCCCTCCGCAACTCACTGGACTTATCCTGCTAACGACGCTGCCCACGACAGATCAGCTCTGCCCGCAGTACCATGTGTGCCCACGGTAGCCGGCCACCTGCCCTACTGTGCCCACCACAGATATCAGAACTTTGGATTGAGACTCCACAAGAACTGTATCAACGGCGTCCCTCTACCCGCTAGAGCGCCACCTCCAGCTGCAGAACCTCAAGCTAGGACACAACCAGCTGCGACACAACAGGACAACCAGCTAAGTTCAGAAGACAAATTGACATACTCTCTTATTAAGTGCAAGAGTGATGATTAAATATTGTATTGATTAAGAGATAGATGCAAACCCTCCCCCTTTTTATTCTTCTATATAAATATTTATGTAAATAAATATTCTTCAATATTAACTTTTGTATCTGTCTTTCATTGCTTGTCTCGTTGCGTGCCTGCTCCCGATTTATATGCTGACGGGTTGGTGTGTGATAATTTCAAAAACAATTATCCCCTAGACATTAAACGCTCAAAAAACACGTCACACTCCCTAACCTGTCACAGGTAGACTCTAAAATCATGTTAAAGAAGCATTAAAATGTTTTCGTTAAAAGAACCTTTTTGAATCGATCTTGCTGCTGACGTAGAAAAGTTCTACTTGGACGATAAAACGACGTCAAATAATTAATAACTTAATTTTTCTTAAAATTCGGTAATAAAGTCGTTTTCGCATAATTAATACTAAAATAAGGAATACCTAGGCAAATGCAACCAATTTTTGTTCTTAAAAAAAAGACTGCCTTTGAATCTCTCTTGTTATCACGTAACGTTTTGGACGTTTGTACCGAAGAAAAGAAAATATTGCAAAAGTCCTAAAATAAAATATATTGATTTAGATTAGTACAGTAGATATGCCTAGGCATATTTAGGTATATATCTAGAGATTTAATTTTTTTTTTAAATTTCTAGTTTTTAGCGATATTCAGTTTTTCCATTCCGTTTTTTTTTCTAGTTTATGCCAATATTCTTTTTTTTTCATTCGGGTGTCACCCCCTTATGGGTGTCACCCGGTGCGGACCGCAGCCCCCGCACCCACCTAGTGACGCCACTGCACAAAATAACCAATATTTCTAAACTTTATCAAAGAAATCAAAGGATTCCAAGCTGTTAACAAAATATTCAAATTGTCAGCATAAAAGTTTATTGATTGCAGCACTATCCCTAAAAAACAGACGAAACCAAAATATACAGGGTGGCACAAAAGTAAGTTTCCAGTTATCATGTAGACTATTGATTTGAAAATTGTCTAGGATAAATTCTTTATACCTGTGAGCATAAACATCAACAATTGAATCTCTCAGATACTCGCCATATCCTCCTTCATCATTGCAACAATGTCTCCAGGACACTCTGACACGCGTTCTGATCATCATTCACTTCTGTGACTGTGAGCTGAATGTAATCTTTGAAATCATTTTCTTGTTTTGACTTTCTACTCATAAACTTTAGTCTTAACAACACCCAAAAAAAAAAAAAATCCTAAGTGTCAAGGTCAGGTGAAAGTTGTTGGCCATTCGATGCTGTCCCAACCATATAAAAGGTACTTTAATAACTATTAACTTACTTTTAAGCAACCCTGATATTTTCTGATTTGTAGAAAAAAAACTAAACTGCTTAATTGTAAATTAATTAAAACTTTCCTAAATACTAACCTGTCACAAAATGAAAAAAAATACCATCAAAGATTTTATTGTAGGTGATGATCATTGAGAATAAAAAAACAAACAATTAAGAACACAATGTTGCGTGCACTAGCGGATCCAGAAATTATTTATACTCAGATTGAGTAAGGGTTGGTAAAAAGCGACTTGGACAAAAATGTTTTGGGTTCAGAACTCATTGTAATTGTTATTCTTATACTTTAAAAAAAATTCTTATGAATTCTAAATTTTCCAAAACAATGTCTTTCTTTACATAATTATGACAAATTCATGCGCTATTACATAGTCTCTCGTCTTATTTGACTATTCTGTTTTAAAAGGTCATGTTTTCATCGGAAAAGGGGAGGGGCAGTAGAGTGAAAACGATTAATCATGCAAGAGTCCTCTCTCCTTTTGTAATTATTGCTAATGATTGCATTTGGCATTAAAGAAAGGGCGTGGGTCGACAGAATATAAGAATTTATAGCATATATAACGTATATTAGTGACAGATTGTTTTGTAAAAAAAAAATTCGTCACTGAAATAGAAAAAAAAGTTTTAATCTGTCCGGTGGGGGAGGGGGGGGGGAATTGCATATATTGCCCCCCCCCCCCCCGGTACCACCCTCTCTCATTTTATATTTACAAATGATTTGAGTTTATAGTGTGGTGCGACATGATAAACAAATGGGTTGAAATATCGATAAGTAGCGTATATTATTATTATATATTCAACTAATTCTGCTCACACTATGATATCTGCTTAAACATTAGACTATATAGGTCTACTAGAGTATATATAAGCGCTATCAACATAACAACAGATCAGAACAGTCAATATTAGTAACAATAATGTATAGTCTAGAATAGAAAGATAGGCATTACCATGAACATTTCCATGAACATTACCAAAGGGAGTGGCATATGAAAATAGAGAGTCTTAATGAGCAATCAGCACAATAGCCTAGATTATCTAAAGAAGACAAAGAGGAGAACTGTTCTCTTGACGTTGGTAATAGAATTCAATTATTTGTTAGCATCGGCTGACTAGCTTTTCTAACTTGCACAGCATGAAGAAAAAAGTCCTGTAAGTAAATGTCAAATCTAAGTATTTTTTTATATTGTAATTTAAAACGAAATTCCATTTGTAAAACAACTCCCCATTGGTTTAATATAACTCTAAATCTTGTTTTTCAGATTACTCAAAGTTCTGAAAAAATCAATCAAGCTTTAAGTATTTTATTTGACAAGGGTTCTAGTATACCCCAGCAAAGTAAGACATAGAGCTTTTATTATTTAAACTAGCTGGATTCTAGCATAAATGCACAATACTGAAGATCTAATGCCTGGATCAAAGAGTATAGCAAAGAGTGGGATAGTCCATTTGACTATATGATACTGTTTAAAAGAGTATAGCTAGGAGTGGGCTAGTCCATTTCACTGTATGTTACTGTTTAAAAGAGTATAGCAAAGAGTGGGCTAGTCCATTTCACTGTATGATACTGTTTAAAAGAGTATAGCAAAGAGTGGGCTAGTCCATTTCACTGTATGCTACTGTTTAAAAGAGTATAGCAAAGAGTGGGCTAGTCAATTTCACTGTATGTTACTGTTTAAAAGAGTATAGCAAAGAGTGGGCTAGTCCATTTGACTGTATGATACTGTTTAAAAGAGTATAGCAAAGAGTGGGCTAGTCCATTTGACTGTATGATACTGTTTAAAAGAGTATAGCAAAGAGTGGGCTAGTCCATTTCACTGTATGTTACTGTTTAAAAGAGTATAGCGAAGAGTGGGCTAGTCCATTTCACTGTATGTTACTGTTTAAAAGAGTATAGCGAAGAGTGGGCTAGTCCATTTCACTGTATGTTACTGTTTAAAAGAGTATAGCGAAGAGTGGGCTAGTCCATTTCACTGTATGTTACTATTTAAAAGAGTATAGCGAAGAGTGGGCTAGTCCATTTCACTGTATGTTACTGTTTAAAAGAGTATAGCGAAGAGTGGGCTAGTCCATTTCACTGTATGTGACTGTTTAAAAGAGTATAGCGAAGAGTGGGCTAGTCCATTTCACTGTATGTTACTGTTTAAAAGAGTATAGCGAAGAGTGGGCTAGTCCATTTCACTGTATGTTACTGTTTAAAAGAGTATAGCAAAGAGTGGGCTAGTCCATTTCACTGTACGGCCTGGCGGCAAGCATGAAAGTGCGAGATTCTTTTCTTTGTTCGTCTTGTGTGATGTAACTTAATTGAGAAAAGTGTTGATCACTTTACAAACGTTAGACGATGTTTATGTCTGTATTTCTGATATTGCTGGGATGATAATAGAATATATTTATTCAAGGTGTGCTTAAAGTTTATTTCAGAATAATACAAAAACGTAATGGGCAATATTCAAATAAACTAAAAATTCAATTTTTTAAAACTATATATACCTGATTCGAATGAAAATCTGCATATGAGAAATAAGAGATACACGCATATTTAAATCTCATTTACTGAGAAATACCCTTTATATAGTATAGAGAAGAGGTGGAACATTATATTAGTTTCTAACACTCTAGGCTTGAAGCATGGTCGCGGTTTTAAATGTCCTAGTTTTGTGTTAGATTTGCACGTTTTCAATCTAGTTAACTGTGTGAAATACACATTTTAGATTCGCGTGTTTTCTAGTCCTAATGAATCTAAACACGTGCGTCTCTTTGTTCTTATTCTCTTGTTTGATACAATTGGATTTCATTTACTTTTATGCTAGTGTGTGGTCTAGTTCTTTATCAGTAGATTCTCTTGTTCTAAACATTACCAATGATTTATCCACTTTTTTTTCCCTCGTGTTCCAACAAGATCAGGAAACTCGTGTTCAGGATTTTAATCTCAAGGCATTGATCCCGGAAACAAATTATTACGTCACTTATGAAGGCTCCTTCACACATCCTGGTTGCCAGGAGACTGTCACGTGGGTTATAATAAACAGACCTATTTTTATACGTGCATCTCAAGTGAGTTGGCCACTGTGCTGTTATATCTTTCTCTGTAGATCTAAAGCTCTCTCCATGTTTCACCCCTCCTTTCTCTCTTAGGCTATTTTGTTGTTATTATGTTTGTATCTTCTAGCCAGACCAATGCCGGAATAATATTTACACTTGTTAGAAATTCGCTTACAATTTGTTCAGTTTTCTAGAGTGTGAATGTTTGAACATCGTAAGACAATTGTTAAATATTTTTATTTAGGCATACATTGTCTATATATTTAGATAGACAGAATCAGGTTTCTACAAAAACGACAGATTGACTCACAGATGACTTTATTGGAAGGTAACATCAGACCACTGATGCCTCTCAACAATAGAGTAGTTAGGACCAACATTAACTACCATAAAACTGTAAGTCTCATCGAAATATACGTCTATAAAGAATTAAGTTATATTGTAATGTAATAAGGTATAATAATATTTCTTTGCCCAGGTAAGCTCTATTGTAATATGCTTGGAAGTATATCGTTTAAGACCTCTAGATATAAGTCAACTCTATCGTACTACATAGACAAATACCTGCCATGTCTGACATCCCTTCTAACATCTATATGTCATTTAGTCCCGAGACTAGAAGAAATCTGAGACAGAAATTATTGGATTTTGTTCAAGATGGAGGAACTAGATCAGTATGAAGTGGGTGTGATGGGGGTGGGCTTGTTACTTGTTAAGATGCTTTTACTTGATAGGATGTTGTTACTTGTTAAGATGTTGTTACTTGTTAAGATGTTGTTAATTGTTAATGTTAAGATGTTGTTACTTGTTAAGATGTTGTTACTTGTTAAGATGTTGTTACTTGTTAAGATGTTTTTACTTGTTAAGATGCTGTTACTTGTTACGATGATTTTACATGTTAAGAATATTGTCTCATCGCTATTGGCTCTATAGATATGAAAACGTTTTCAAGTTTAATGTAAATATTTAACAGAATCGCCTTTACGCTGGTGGTTTGTGTATTTGTCCAGTTAACACTCGAATAGAACACATTGGCACGAGAGTAGCTCTGAAATTATTCATAAGATCGCTACATTGTTGTTTTTGTCATCTAATAGGTTGGTCTGTGTGATATGAAACGGACATCATTTTATGAAGGTACGTACACAAAACATTCGTGTCGTGACATGCATCATGCTGTTACCTGAGATCTTGAGATGTTACAAAACAAAACAAAACAAAAAAAAAAGAATCCAAATAGAAAGAAACCGACTTAAGTGAACTGATAATGGAAGTAATAGAATAGATACTATAGATTGAAGCCAGTTTGTAATGACTTATGTTTTTTTTTTGTTAGTTTAAATTAACGGTAGCGTAGCTTTATTAACGACTGAACAAAATAGAAAACGAACAATGTGAAAGAAGTTCGTCTAGATTTAGTCGGGATGAAAACACAAGTGAAACATTAGTCACCTCTATAGAGGCTTGAAGTTTCAGTGCTGCAATATATTGTAGATTAAAGCAAAGGTTTGTGTAAGATCAAGGGCGGACTGGTGTTATGGGCTTTTGGGCGGTGCCCAAGAATCGATGAGCCGGTAACTCAGTCATAATATTCTAGTTTTGCACACCTAGTCAGTCACAAATTATTACCTTAAACAGTTCAACATACAACATAACCTGGATCGAAAAATAAAAAGTAAAGAAGAAAAAACAATGGAGAGATAAAAAGCCAATATTTATTCAAAGCAGAGATAGATCATACGTAATTAATGTGTTTATTCTCATCTTCGTACTAATCAGGAAAGAATTGAATACAAAAAATTACCGATTTCACGTCTCCTACATGTGGTGCACGATACCCTACGGGTGCGCGACGCCCTCTAAACGGGGAACGTCAATTTATTTTTCAAGCGGCCTAAAAATGTATTTCCACTGCAGTTATCAGGAGGTGCAATGGCTGAATAGTAAAACTCCTAGCATCAAAACCTGAGGATCCTGGTGAAGACTGGAATTTTTAATTTCAGGATCTTTAGTGCGCCTCTGAGTCCACCCAGCTCTAATGGAGGGCGCCTGACATTAGTTGTATTGTATTAAAAATGATTGATACAATACAGTGCGTTGCTGACAGCAAGTAGATTTCTGAATCCTTCACATTCCAGCTCGAGCATCGTTTTAGCATGCAGGCAAAAAAGATTGAGCATTATAGCGAGATGTTAATGAATTAACCAGCAAATAAAGATAGGGAATCCGTGTTCTGTAACTCAAAATCCAAGCCTGTGATGTTTGTTTGATTTTTTTTCTCAATTGCTAATTCTCGGCATCACCAACACAATACCAATGCCAAGTTTGTCTGCCACCAGGGGTCTCGCCTTACTCAGGATATCATGACTGAAGTGTTCCTCTGCATGGTCACGTTAGTTTTTTATTATGTGAGTGAGACTGCTGATGTGCTGTTGAACGACCGCTATGTAAAGCTGGACATTTTGCAATATATGGACAACTGGTCCAAGTTTTTTTCTAGGTCTATACTATCTCACATAACATAGATACATTTGGTACCAACGCTCTTCGCTTGGAATTGTCATGGAAGAAAATGATAATCTTCTTGATGACACCAACAGCATTAGATAAGCCTAAAAAAAACGTCATTCATATCACTGAATGCTATCCATCACTGAGCATCCATCGTAGCCTTGGCCGAGTTGTTTGTCCATGTCTTGACCGTACTTAATACATTAGCTGACAACGATGTTTGGCACAAACATTGCGTCTCTCTAAACAACAAAGACAAAACCAATGTAGTTCAATTGCACTGTTCACTGCAGAAACAATCTCCTTTCGAATTAGACTTTCGCATTCTGCCACAGCTTATTTCTAGATTCTATGCGATGTATATGGAGCATTTCCAGCTGCTGTTTCACTGTGCTCTTTCAGTACTGTGTCACCAGCTTCAATTTGAAAACGTAACGCTGAAGTTTCCACCAGAACTAAACGGAGGGGAATGCCATGAGTTCCGAAAAAAAATGTGTACACAAACTTGGCTCTAATTTTTGTCTATTTACTGTTATTTGTTTTGCAACGGATGTATTCTGAATTCTGCCGTGTACGTCGAGAATAGGCAGCATCTTCGGTTGAACCTTTTTGCCACGACGATTTCATGTGATTTCTTGCATATTCATTGAAGAAGGGATATTTTGTGCACACAGTGGTTATAAAGTTGCTTTGCAGCCCACTGTGAACCAACTGAAGAGTATGCAAGTCACGGTGAGTACTGAGACAACCAATCATACATTTGCATCTCATTTGCGGAATCGGCCTGGAGCTTATAATTCTCTGGAGGTTTGTACGGTTCCGTCAGCAACCTGAACTTCATAGAATCGTCAGTTGTCTGTTATAATGTAAAGACCATTATCTGCTTCTGGGCAGGCAGTACGAAAGGTTTCCGACTGCTCCCTAGTTGCAGCAGTGAGTGCTGTACCAACAGACACAGCAAATGCAGTTAATTCATGTTGCCGCTGCTCGTATTTTGATTTCTTGCTGCTGCCAGGGCTTCGTTTATCCATATCAACGTTTTGACTCTGACGAAGGCATGTGAAGAACTTTATTTATATCCTCTGCCAACGTAGACTGGTGGACGTGATTAACCTGCTATTTTATCGAGCGCTAACACCGACCGCAACTACGCAAGACATTGATAAATTTACCAAGATGACTGCATTCTTCATTCTTTTTAAAATAAAATGTTAACATTTATCAGATTGAAAGACAGCTGGCAAGTATTTCTTCTCCTAGGCGAAAAGAAACTCATTTATCCTATTCTAAGCCTTAGTTTACGAGTATGAAAATGTGCCAATGGAAACATTACGGCACGAATGGCGTTGTATAGAACATTTCAGACCATTACAAGAGCAAATAATTGCCAGCCTATAGTGAAACTTACGTGGTAGGACATCAACTCCAGCTAAGCCTGGGCTCATCATCATCATCATCAAACTCCATTTGAGTGAGGGCTTGAGAGGCTTAAATCCTCTCTTGCAAAAGCCCTGGACAGAAACCCTGCTGTCTTGCGTAGTGCGTATATGTCATCATACAGGTCGAGAATTTTTGAGATCAGCAAGTCTGGGGCTAACCTTTTTCAATAATAATTTATTCTTACAACTGCACTTCAGTGGAAGCACTATATAATAAGTTGCCACTTAGAATAAATTAATTGATTTGAGAGTGCCAAAAATTAGCTACTCAGAATCCAATCCAGGGGGAGGGGGCGGTGCACGAGTACTACCTTTCACCTGCCTGAGGGCGCAATTTTTTTTAGGACTTTTCACACCCCTCCTATTCCACCTGGTTATTTAGAAGTTAACTAGATCTAGTTAAAGTGCGATCTACACCTAGTTATTTAGAAGTTAACTAGATCAAGTTAACTAGACAACTAGATCGAAGTGCGATCTACATCAGGTTATTTAGAAGTTAACTAGATCTAGTTAAAGTGCGATCTACACCTGGTTATTTAGAAGTTAACTAGATCTCAGGAAAACCTAAAACAAAAAGTAAGAAGACAGCTGCAGAGTGAATACATAAACAATGTAATATCCAAGGATAATAACAAAACTTATGATCATACATAACGTCTAAGAAAATGGAAACAACAGACATAGCACCATTAAAAGGGGAAGATAACTTAACAAACAATAATAATGAAACTAAAGCTAGCATTCTAAATAAATACTTTGCATCAGCATTGTCAGTCCTAGGTGACAAAGATATATTACTTAATTTGAACAAAGTAGACAATATAGGAGATATAGAAGTACAAGAAAAGGGGATCCAAAAACTATTAGCGAACTTTAAATCAAATAAAGTATCTGGTACCTGACGGTATTCCAGCTATATTACTCAAAGAACTAAGCAATGAGCTAGCATCAGTGCTCAAAATACTTTTTCAGACATCTCTTAACCAGGGCAGAGTACTAATAGACTGGAAAGAAGCTAATGTCGCCCCCTATTTAAAAAAAGAAAAAAATCTGACCCAGGAAACTACAGACCAGTATCACTAACCAGCATCACATGCAAAATCCTAGAACACATAATATGTAGCAACATCATAAACCACTTAGACAAACATAATATCCTTACTCTATACCAACATGGCTTTAGGAAATATAGATATGAATTTTAAAAGATCGTTGTCCGATCTGAAACAGCTGCATTTCAATTCATCGGTCCAATGGGTTGGGAAAAAGAAAAATTGTTAAAATTATTGAAAGTAAAAGAGCCCTTAAACCGGCCCCCTTTCTCTACTGCAACTGCAGCCCATACGGTGCCCACTGCAAATGTGGGAGATCCTTATGCCCCACCATGGTTATCCATACCATGTGAATTTTTATATTTTTTAAACAAAAATTGACTTTTGTTATTAACCTTTAGTAAATCAGAAAATTAACAAAATAAGTGACATACTTATACTGCTCTATACAATGTTTACAAATGACTACCATAGTGACATCAATGGTACATGAAGTACAAATAATTACGATATTCATCCATCATTCATCCCAAACACAACTAATAGGACTAATTGATGATTTTTCAAAAGGTTTAGATAGTAGTGAGCAAATAGATGCTATATTATTAGATTTTTCCAAGGCTTTTGACAAAGTTCACCACCATAGTTTGCTTAAAAAATTAAAATATTTTGACATTGATGGTCCATTGCATCAATGGATTAAAGATTTTCTGATAGGGAGAGAACAAACTAATAATAAATGGCTCTAAATCAACACCGATAACAGTAAACTCAGGAGTTTACTCAAGGAACAGTATTAGGTCCACTACATTTTTTAATATACATAAATGTTTTGCCAAATTGCATTAGAACAAAAGTCATATTATTTGCAGACGATTGAAAAATATATGAAAAACCTAAAATACAGAAATTTTACAAAGAGAATAAGATGAATCACAGAAATGGGAATCAAATTGGAGCATGTCTTTCCATCCAGAAAAATGTCAGTTGTTAAGAGTAACAAAAAAAACAAAAACAAATTAATTCCACTTATCTTATTCATGGCAAACCAGTAAACACAGACTAAAAACGCGAAATACCTAGGTGTAATAATAAATGAAAAACTGTCGTGGAATCCCTATATTGATGAAATTATCAAAAAATCAAACAAAGCATAAAAGAAATTTTTATAAATCAAATAAGAACATAAAACTAAAATGTTATTTAACTTTGGTTAGGCCAATAATAGAATATGCATCCTCTGTTTGGGATCCCTCAACTCAAGAAAACATTAAGAAACTGGAACGACACAAAATAGAGCAGTGAGATTCATAACAAACGAATATTCATATTTGACTAGAGTAACACCTTTAATAAAATCACTAAATTTAGAAAGCCTTCAGGACAGAAGACTCAAAAGTAAAGTAGCAATTATACATAAAACACTGAACCATAATCTTCAAATACAAAATCAAAATTTAATAAAATACTCTGAAAGACACAAAGATAAAGGGGCATCCCTCGTCCCATATGCTAGGACAAATTTGTACAAATACTCCTTCTTCCCTAGTGCAAGTAGAGCATGGAATGGGTTGCCTGAGCTAGCCAGGAAAACCAGTGACGTGGCAGAATTTAAGTTATTGGTTAATATGCATGACTAAATGCATGACGCGTAGGACGTAATCATCTTCTTTTTTGAAGTAACGTCTGTTCTCATTGTTATGCTGGAGTGTTGAGATGACTAGACCAATATATGAGATGAACTGCGAAGTGGTTTCCAAATTAGGGAGCTCTCCATATAATTTTCTTTCTATTGGGGTGTTTTGAGGCCTCTTGGTAAAGAGAGCAGTTTTGGAGGACGTGGTCGGCATTCTCTGGTGATACTCCATATGGATTTCACTGGTTCCAATTTTGAGCTTCCGGTACATGTGTTGTCGCATTCTGTTGTGTCCGGTCCTGAGTCGAAAGATTAGACCTTGGTCTTGTCGGGATAGCTTATAGTTAGCGTCATCTTTCTTGTGATTTGGATGAGAGCTCGTCCATTTCTCTTTTATTGTATTTACAATTAATTTCTTCAATTCTTCTGGATAGTGTGCAGAGTTTATTTGTGAGTTAGTTCTCCCACTCTTGGCGAGTGTGTCAGCCTTCTCATTTCCTTCTAGTTGTATATGAGCTGGTATCCATTGAATAACATTTTTTTTGCTGTTGTTGTTGAGCTTTGTAAGTGCTGTTCTGAGGTTTTTAATATAAGAGGAATCAGAGTTTTGCAAGCTTTGGAGGGTTGTTTTCGCATCGGTTAGAAAGACAATCTGACTGTATGTGGAACTTGGATGATTTGCTAGCATGGTAGCAACTAGTGCTTCCCTTTCTGCTCTGTAGCTGTCAGAGAGCTCTCCAGTTGCAATGGATTTTTTTAGTTTTTCTTCATCTGGCCATTCGATGAGTATTCCAGTTCCTCCATTTGTGGTGGCTTTATGGGATGAGCCATCCGTGTAAACTCTGATTCACTGATTGCTAGGATAATTGGTTTGTAGAAAACAGTTCACTATTTTCTTGAGCTCAGTTGGTCTGTAGTCAGATTTTTTTTTATGTTTTCAATGTGGTCCGTTAGAGTAGGGCTTTCGTCCAAGGGTGGAGATTCATTATGGTGTATTGAGGATTCCAAAGTTATTTTTTCAAGTTGGTGTTTCTTTTGTAGGTTTAGAAATTGTATGAAATTGGTCCTTTTGAGTCGGTTTTTTGTGCCAGTTTTGTGGATTTTTGTTCTGAGTGGGTGCCTCTCCAAGGTTTCCAATTTAGTGAATTTGGAAAGGATTTTTATTTCTCTTCTTTCATCCAGAGAGATCAGGGCAGCGGTTTCCCATATAGCTCGTATGGGTGTTGTTTTGCTTGCTCCTGTCATTATCCTTAGACCAATATTTTGAACCTTGTCTATTTTTCTTAGGTTGGTTTGGGCTGCTGAGCCCCATGCTGTGGCACCATATTCTAGTACAGGTCTTGCGTAACTGCTATAGGTCTTTTTCAGGATGTTGTGATTAGCTCCCCAATCTGTGCCAGCTAATTTTTTCAAGAGGGATAGTCTCTGGATGCCTTTACTCTGTGTTTTATCTATTTGGTTTTTCCAGGTAAGTCTCGGGTCATAGGGCTGTCATTTTTTTTAAAGCTTTCTTATCTAATGTTAATTTTATTGTTTGTTGTTTTGTTGACAGTGAGAATATGGTATATGTAGTCTTTTTGTGTTGATGGACATGCCCCAGTCTTTGGACCAATTATTGAGTTTGTCGAGAGCATCTTGTAATCGAAATTTCGATGTTCTTCTGTGCTAATTAAGGCAAGGTCATCTGCATACATGCTGCTTTTAACTTTCCTTGGTAGGTTTTGATTTAGATCGTTTATGAATATTAGGAAAAGTGTTGGGGATAGGACTCCTCCTTGGGGGACGCCAATTTTTATACCCACTGTGTGGCTTTTTTGTCCTTGCATGCAAACTAAGGCTATTCTATTATTTAGATATTCCTTTATCCAGTTGTACATTCTGTTGGATATGTAATGCTGGATTAGTTTGAGCAAGAGACCTTGTTCCCAGACTTTGTCAAATGCTTTTTCTAAGTCAACCCACACAATTGTTGTTGGTTTCTTTTCTTGAAAGCCGTCTTCTATTTCTTGTGTGATGAAGGCGATTTGATCTTCTGTTGATCTACCTTTTCTACAGCCAGCCTGGGCTTCAGTGAGTAAGTTATTTGACTCAAGGATTCATGTGAGCCTGCTATTTATCACTCTTTCCATCAGTTTGCAAGTACAGCTAGTGAGGCTGATGGGACGGTAGCTATCCAGTTTATTTCTTGCTTTGCCGTGCTTTAGTATAGGGATCATAATGGCTTTTTTTCCAGATGTTTGGAAATCTGCCTGAGCATTGAATATTTGTAGCAGTTTTCTTTTGGCTTGAGAACCCAAGTGAAGAAGCATGTCATTAGATATTTTGTCTAGACCAGGGGCTTGTTTTGGTTTGAGGACTTTTAGGGTTTCATCTAGTTCCTTCATTTTAAGATTTGTGGTCATTCCCAAGGAGTAAGCTGGATTGTTTTCTTTAATTCTATCTTGGATTTCTGAGTTAACATTTTTATTTCTACTTTCATTGATTTGTATTTGTCCTACGCTTTGGAAAAACTTAATGAATTCATTTGATGCTTCTTGGCCTTTCAGGGGTTTGTTGTCCTTTTCTATTACTATAGAAGTTGTTCTGATTTCTTCCTGGTTGAGACATTTGGCTATACGCCAGAGTTTGTGGCCGTCTCTATCTACGTTTAGTTGTTCTGTTTTTTCATGCCAACTTTTCCTCATTGCGGAAAGATAATTTTTCCTGAAAACTGCGTTAGCTGCTTTTAGATTTATGTTATTTTCTATACAAGGGTTATTTTGTACTGTGTTTCTGGCTTCAATAGTGGTATTGTGGAGTTGTTGTAGGTGATCAGACCAGTTGGGGATATAATCTTTTCTTGCTCCTCTAGGAATTGATTCCTTAGCTGCTAGGAGGATTGCATTGGAGAAAGCTGAGTATGACTTATTAACCTGATTTGATTTGCAGTTTTTTGAAGTGGTATATAGGTCTGTGACCTTTGAGTATGGGTGCCAATTGGCTTTTTTGTAGTTCATAACAAACAAATATTCACACTTGACTAGAGTAACACCTTTAGTTAAATCACTCAATTTAGAAAGCCTTTAGGATAGAAGACTCATGAGTAAAGTAACATTTACACATAAAACACTGAACCATAATCTTAAATACAAAAACAAAATATAATAAAATACTCAGAAAGACATAAGGATAAGGACACATTCCTCGTTCCATATGCTAGGACAAATTTGTACAAACACTCCTTCTTCCCTAGTGCTATAAGAGCATGAAATGGCTTGCCTGAGCTAGCCAGGAAAACCAGTGACTTAGCAGAATTTAGGTCATTGGTTAATATGCATGACTAAATGCATGACGCGTAGGACGTAATCATCTTCTTTTTTTTGAAGTAGGCCTAACGTCTGTATTAGATAAGATAATATTGTCTACGTATAGTTTCTACGGTAGTTATATGAATATGATTTTAGGATCTATATCATTTCAAAATAATACAAAATACTTTTTTAAAAGTCTTTTAGTTAAATTTTATATTCTTTCTTTTTATATATAAAGTTGAAAGTAATTCTAACAAATATTTAAATAGAAGAAGACATGTCTTTGAGTCTGAAAGTTCAGAAAGAAAGCAGTGATATTTTGTTGTTAAAAATGTTTGTTTTGTTATACAGGTTTCGGATGTTCCGTCAGAGTTGAAGATAATTACTTCCTAGTTCAAACCTCCCGCGGAACGACGGGGGATGGGAGGGGCAGGGTTTGAACCCGGGACCATAGATAAATCTGAACGACAGTCCAGCGCGCAAACCGCACGACCAGGAAGCCATCATGTTAAAGAAACGTCTGTAGCTGTGACTTTTAATATAGAACAATGTGCCAACTTTCTTAAAAAAAACAACAACCCATTGACATTCAAGAACCTTTTTTTATTACTATTTCAGTCAATGATTTGCTCCATCACTGAAGACATTGTCCAGAACACAGCATTCTAAGATTTATATTTATTTTTTTTAAATGTATTTATGTCAATATGCATATTGTTCTTACAATAAAATATGTCATTTTTATATATTTTATAACCAACGTTTTGTTGTTGCTTTTTCTGTAACACTAGATTTAATCTCTAAAAATGTGTGCAGTACACATAGTGAAGTGGAAACTTTTCACTTCTTACTGTTACATTAGAAGTTCTCTGGTAAAAAAAAGTGGAGAAAAAAAAAAGAGAGACTACATTTTTGTCTGTTCTTAATGAGACAGAATATTGACGTTTTTCTATTTGCGCTTCCTGTGTTCAAGATTGGGGGAGGTAATGAGCCAATAGCGAAAAGTTCCTTTTCAGATCACAAGCCAAGCTTGAGATGGTAAGATATCACAGTATATTATACTAATGAAGAACAATATGGCCTGTGAATTTCTGAAAGTCTTTCAACTATTTCTCTCTCTCTTGTACAGAGGCTCATCTTACCTCTTAGGTGCTCAATAAGAAATAGTTTTAATAAATTCACAATGGAGCCACGAAATTAAGAAACTGCGCGGCCTTCTATTACCATGTGTATTAATTTTTCGGTATATCCAAAAATTGCCGCATGTCTCATTTAAAAATAAAATAAGTGACAAAAAAAGCGTCAGAATCTAAAAAAGTAACCGGCCAAAACCAAAAATATGTCCTTCCTAATTTTAATGACACGATAACTTCTGAACAATGTAAAAAAAAAAAAAAATCAAACTTAAAATGTATAGCAATATCACGATGTACCCAGGGCTTGCAAAGAACTTCCTGCGGGAATAGTACCTGGGAAAAGAAGGACGTAATTATCTTTTTTTTTTTTTTGAAGTAACGTCTGCAATCAATAAGATAAGAAGAAGAAGCAGACAGAGAAAGCGATGGAAAGACAATATCAAAGAATGGACGGGCCTGCCATTGAAAGAGGCAAAAGACAGAGGGGAATGGAGAAAGACGGTTGACACATTGTATGCGGTGCATCAATGGTCCATCAGGCTAAAGGATAGTCGAAGATTGTGAATTCTTTAGCAGGTGTGTTGCTTGCCGATGTACATACAATTTTAGAAACAATCTGACATGTGTTTACGTGTAGGCCTTCTAAGTAAATTGTGAAATAGAATGTTATAAAGGTTCATGGGCGAAGCCAAGGTGAGGGTGGGGGTTTGGATTTCATTACACTACCCCCGCAATGGGGAGGGGTGAAATTTTGTGACTATTATTTTGCTTGTTAACCCCCCCCCTCTCAGTAAAACAAAACAAAACAAAATTAAAACAAACTACAGTCATCAATGCCACCAGCAAAGCCAAGGAGGGTTTTGAGTTTAAAACCCCTGTCTAGAGGGATTTGAGTCTAAGGCCCCCTTCCAGTGGGTCTGAAAGTTAAAACCCCCATTTCAATAAAAAAAAACTAAAGCGATCTACAGTCACCAAATTCCAGGAGCGTAGCCAAAAGGAGGGGGGGGGGGATTAGTTTAATACCATCTTCAGGGGGTTTCGATGTTGAACCACCTAATTCAATGAGCGTAGCCAAATGGGGTTTTCAGTTTAAAGCCCATTCTTTAATAAAAAACTAAAGCAAACTACAACAATAAAATTCCATAAGCGTAGCTATGGGGCGGGATGTGAGTTTACCCCTCCCCCCGCCAATAAAAACTAAAAGGAAACCAACAGTCTCTATATTTCATAAATGTAGCCAAGAGGGTTTTGAGGTTAAAACTCCCTTCCTATATAAATAAAAGCTATTCGACTTATACTAAATTACATAAGAGTAGCTAAAAAGGCTTTCGCGTTTTAACGCCCTCATTTTTTACCAATAAAAACCTGAAGGATAACTTGTCACCTCATCCCATAATCGTTGCTATCGTTTAGAAAGATTTGACGTTAAAACCACCTCCAATTAAAAAAAAAAAAAATCCATAAGATGTTTGACGTAAACCCCCCCCCCCCCTTTTTTTTCCCAATGAAATTAAGAAAACAAAAAAACTATCCATGAGCATAACCAGGTACTCATTAGAGCTGGGTGGACTCAGAGGCGTCGAAAGATTCCGATGTTGTAAATCCCAGTCTTCACCAAGATTCGAACCCGGGACCCCCGGTTAGGAAGCCAAGCGCTTTACCGCTCAGCCACCGCGCCTCCCCTAGCCTAATTGATGTCTTATAATTGATGCAATTGTTTTGAAAAGGATCAATCTCTTATTCGAATCCTCATGAAAAAAAAAAAAAAAAAAAAAAAAAAAAATGCAGTTTTACAAGATTACTATTAGTATTAAATTATGTCTAGCTTATAATGCATACTAAATAGATTTTTTTTCTTTAAAAAAAATAGTAAACATTTGTTTGTGTGTAGATATAGTACTTAGTATAACAGAACTTACATAACTTAACAATACAAATATAAAAACAATTTTTTTTTAGATTTTTCGCGTTCAGAAAAGAAAAAAATAGCCGTTGCATCAGAACTTTGAATGGTCTAAAATATTGTGATGTCGGATTTTCACTAACTTTTGTATTTTACAAGACCTAAACGGGACGGACGGACAGACATTTCACACAAAACTAATAGCGTCTTTTCCCCTTTGGGGGACCGCTAAAAACTATCCATGGGCATAGCCATGAGATGCTTGACGTTAAAACCCCCTAAAATAAAAAAAGGAAACGTTCAGATATTACGTAACGGTTAAAGGAGGGGGGTTATAAAAATTTGCTTCGATTTGTTGAAAGAATAAGTAAGAAATCAATTCGATGTTGTTAATCAATATGATATCAAACAATCAATCACAAATAAACAAAATATTTATCATCAAAATTGTTATGCCTTGTTCCTAAAAAATTATGCGTACGTTAATATTGATATGTACATAAGACCATTCTTGAAATCTACTAAGCGGTTCATTTCTTTTATAACGCAGATGAAGTATGCGAAAGAAATACTATCATAGCAACATTCATCAAGCCTATAGGCCTACTAGATATTTTATCTCTGGAGCTACGTTTGGCTTGCTAATTTTAGCTCTGAAATTAAATCCAATATTATAAGAACTGATTTGTGCTAAATCAATCAGTATGATCTTACAGTTTCGATGGAATCACTCTGAGCTAATCGGAAATCAATAGTCCAAGTTTGTGAAATAAACTGGGAATTAAGTAGCTGATTTAGTGGCAAAGTAGCCTATTAAAAAACAACAACAAGAGCTAGAGAAGGGGGGGTGTTAAAATGTGTAAACCCTAACACACACATGCGGGCACAAGCAAATATGTTATACTATAAAATGCAGATATCAAAACATCAAAATACTAAAGATTGCCCTTTATTAAATTTTAAACTATAATGGGTTAGGGTGGTTTCCATAAAATCTGAAAATATGTCTCCAACATTAATAATGCAAGCATATTAATCAATTGTATTCGCTAGAACAAGTGATGGGAACTTTTTAAAATGTGAAAAACAAACAAACAAAAATTGGATGGCGCCAATGTCGGTCGCAGTGTTTGTATAATTTTTCCTTTGATTCTAGTTGCATATAAAACGTGATAACGTTTGTTCTTCTTGTGCTTCCATAGGATATAATTCCACAAATCATTACAGTAGGTTTATAAGACATTCCAATGCAAGCTCTCCTGCACCTTCCCTGGCCAATCAGGGCATGTTATGAATCTAAGTCTAAGGGTTACAAGGAGTTTGTATCATGAAATAAATCAACTAAAATTTAAAGAAACATTTTTATTTAAAAAAGATACAAAACTTTATTAAAAAAATAATTTTTTTTAATGATTTATGTTTTTAAAAAAATATTTCAAAAATTTCCAAAAGATAATTTGTAAAAATATTAGAAAGTACAGCAGTGTGACACCAAGTCTATAAACTGAATTAGGAAGAAGTTCTCTATAAAACTGTATTAGGAAGAAGTTCTCTATAAACTGTATTAGGAAGAAGTTCTCTATAAACTGTATTAGGAAGAAGTTCTCTAAAAACTGTATTAGGAAGAAGTTCTCTATAAACTGTATTAGGAAGAAGTTCTCTGTAAACTGTATTGGGAAGAAGATTCTCTATATATGGAAGGGATTTGAAAGGACTGCAAAATATACAAAGTAATTTTACTTGTGTTGGTGGGAGACCATTCAGAACACAATTGGAATGTTTAAACACACAAGTAAAAAAAAATATAATATTTTACAGTTCAAACCAGGAAGTTTCTCTTGAAGTTAACATTTGAATATATCTTTTGGTTCACTAACAAAATTATACCACATGATGTATGAAAGAAATTTTGGTTTTATTACATGAAGTAAAATGCTAAGTATGAACCAAATGAATATGAAATATACTGATAAAATATTTAATTACTATCACAATATGGGATCTGGAAACTAAATGTACAGGACAAAGAATTGATAATGAGTTAAAGGAGAAAACAACAACACATTTTTAAAATTAATCTCATCAATGGTAACTGAAACATGAAGTGAACCAAAGTGTCTGGATTCATGCATTACAAAACTGCTACTTTATTCAGTTCACAGTTCTATGAGAGTTAATGTCTGGATGTGGCATACAATGATAACTCTAAGACAACAAGCAAAGCAACTAACATTCAATAGTCTAAGTGTACAGAGAAACAACAAGAAAAACAGGGAAGTCATATACATAAAAAAAAATAAATTGAAAGTCTGCATTCAATGATTGTTCTCTTAAATCACAGATTGAGACTTGTAGCTGATGAAAAAAACATTGAGAAGGATTAAGTTCTTTTAAATATAAAGCAATCATGTAGGTCAGTGTCATTGACAGAGGTGTTGCCAACTAAGTATTTTGTATAAAAAATTTAAAAAAATACATTTCATTAAGACCTCTAACCCTAAAACTTACCCAAAATGTGATTATAATCTAGCTCTGTTGTTGGTCTGGCTTTAACCACAAAGAATGAAGTGAAAAATAAGTGACTAAATATTGTTTTTTTTATTAGAACTTTGAGCTTTGACATATCTGTTATTACTTAAACCTGTTTTAATCTCAGGGGGAGACAATTGTAGTGGGGGGGGGCTATAGGTTGGTAGACCTAAACATAGGAATATTTTTCAACAATCACATTTATTTCTTGGGAGGAAAAAGTTGGCTTGATAAAATAAGTTTTTAAAAGAAAAAGGCCTTTAAAAAAATAATTTTTTGCTTTTTACAAAATAACTTTCATAGAGATTGGGCTTTGAATGTAAAAAAATAAATAAGTTAAAGATTTATTTTATTTATTCACAAGAAAAAAATTAGAAAAAGTAACGTAATTCGTAAAGTTGTATTAGATAAAAATGTCACATTCTACACAGTTGAAATGTCTAAATAATTTGTTGAATTTTACCAATAAAGACAAAGCATGCCTTTTATAACCACTCATTAGAGGAAACATACCTGATGAAGAGGCAAATAGTAGTTTTTACATTTTTTAAAGAGAATATATACTTTGACATCGGATAAAACATTTCAGAGAATAACTTAATAGGATACATTGGCTGCCTTAGGAAGACAAAATAAAAACATTAATTTGAAATAGAAGATAGAAAGAAACTCTGAAATAGAAGACAGATTGAAAGAAACTCTGAAATAGAAGACAGACTGAAAGAAACTTTGAAAAAGAAGACAGACTGAAAGATACTTTAAAATAGAAGACAGACTGAAAGAAACTTTAAAATAGAAGACAGACGGAAAGAAACTTTAAAATAGAAGACAGACGGAAAGAAACTTTAAAATAGAAGACAGACGGAAAGAAATTTTAAAATAGAAGACAGACGGAAAGAAACTTTAAAATAGAAGACAGACGGAAAGAAATTTTAAAATAGAAGACAGACGGAAAGAAACTTTAAAATAGAAGACAGACGGAAAGAAACTGGCCTAAGAATACAATTAAAAAGGGAAGCAATGTTTACTTCTCAAAGTATGTATATAAAATGCATGTAAAAATACAGTGAAACTTAATGTTAACCATTAAAACTAAATTTCTTTAAAGGTTTAATTGCTTATATTTATAAATACATCATGAAGTGATTATAGAAAGTTGCATTCTAATTCTAAAAAACAAGTCTCACATGTTAAAAACAGAATATATAAATATTTTTTTTCTATTTCTTATAAATTACAGAAAGTATCAGAGATTCAAAAAGTAAAAAACATTTCAAATTACATTAAGTAAACTCATTGAACACTTTTTATTTGTTTTAATGTACGTGCAATTCAAACTAAACACAATGCTTACATCTGTTTACAAAAACAATATGAGAAAAATGTCAAACTAATTTTTTTTCAATTTCTGTCCAAAATGTTAACAATGATATGACTTTTATGCAAATATTTTGTATGGCATGTTGATTGCATGGAGTTACAGTTCACTTGGTATAAAGATATAAAATAAACAATTAAACTTTTTGTTGCTATAAGAATCTAACATCACATTTAATGGAAAACAAATATTGTGCAACTGTGCTACTTTTTGAAAGGATAGAAATCACTTGTTTGGGTTCTTGACTAGATCTATTTCAGCAGCATTTCTAATGCTAGTAAGAGAGTAGTCCTTTGCAAGATGACCATTTTCAAAAACAATTTCCAGTAGATCCTGGAATGGAAGACACACATTTTAAAAGCTACTACAATATAGTCCTAAAAAGTTATGTATCAAAATACTTTCATTCATTTTAATATTCAATTTATTCTATTATTAACAAATATTTACATTGAAGTGATTTGTATTTAAAATATTAGCAAACAAATACAAAATGTTTTACAAATTCTACTTTTGATTTTGTTGCCATTAATTTCTTTTAAGTACTAAGAGTCAATTTTCTAAATCTATTTAAGTCAAATGTCAATGACATAAGATTAAGATAAAAAAAAAGACTTACTTTAGAAGGATCCCCACTGCCTTCTTCAAATGTTTTATATTCATTATTATGTAACTCCAAGGTTAGCTTTCCTCTTTTGCTTTTTTTACCCCTGTCTGTAATTGGATCTTTGAAAACATTTACCTAGATGACAGAACAAACAATATAAGAACAGTTTTCAGGTGAGATTACAAACAATAAGTTAATAGTTTTACAGACAGTCATTTTGAAAACAAAGAAATGTAAACAGCTTAACAATAACTTATTGTGAGTCTTTCATAAAGAAAAAATTAAAGTAAAAGAAATGAATTTGAAAATGATTTAACACTTTCCTAAATGAAGACTTTTATGTACACTCATTGATAACATTGCCAAACCATGACTTAAGTACAATGGCATGAGAAGGAAGAGACCTTGGCTATATGAATTTTAATCCATATGTACATATTTTTTATGTGAATTTATAATAAATACATAAATAAAAACAGTGTGACGTCTCCAATAATATGAAGAAAATTTATATCACGTTTATTTAAGGTTGGTCAAACTGCATTGATTTTATTACATTACATACATACAGAAACTTTACAAAAAATTCGTGTTAAATATTAGATATAATACAAAATTAAAGAACTTTTTCTTTTTGAAAATCTAAATGAACACCTTAGAAAATGATTATATAAATGCTGTATCAATTGAGACAAGATGATGTTTGAAGCTGTAAACTCACAATTTTGTCTGTAACTTTAAAAAAGTAGCTATGTTACAGTAACACGAGTCACTTCAAATTTATTAATTAGGTTTTAACTCATATTTGTCACATTTGGCATATAAGGTGATTAGTGATGAGATTTAAAACACATGTTAATCTAACCAAACTATTATGCTTGAACAAACCTCCTTGCCATTTATGATTGCATAATTACACTTAAATGCACATTTCTGGGTGTCTCTATCCAGCCTCTGCAGCAAAGCTCCACCACTTCCAAAGGCTAGCATGTCAGCACTCCACAGATTTTCTTTCATAAATTCCAATATCTCTGAAAGTGTCTCATAGGAAATGCCATCACCCTGTATCACTCTCACATAAGGTGGTAACATTTTATAACCTTTTGAGTTAACTGTTGTGCCAAATTTTTCACCTAGGATATTTAGTACCTGCATGACATTAACAAATAAACTAAATTATGAAAATGCAATAAAATTTGAAAGAAAAAATAATTAGAATATTAAGAAATTAAAAGTTTAGTTAGTTTAAAGGATAGAACTGATGGCAAACGTAAACGTTTTAACTTACCTTGACAACAATTTCTTTGGGTTCTCCAGAATCAGGTCTAATTACCAATGTTCCTTTGTCCCCCCGGGAAACCACAGCATCTTTTAATTGATCACCCCAAATGTTCTCACAGGCATTCCAAATGTTATAGCTGTCACTAACACAGGCAACTAGACCAGTAGGAAACTTATCTAACATATTTTTAAATGCTTCTTTCTCTCCTTCTGGACCCCAGGTTGTTATTGTGCTGTTTTAAAACATGAAATTTAATTTTAAGATGCAAATGAACTGGAAAATTTTTTTTAGGAATTGTGTTAGCAGATTGAACTTAATTCTAAATTTAAACTTTGCCAAGATAGACAGATATGACTTAATCCCTACAAGTGAAAGAATTCTCAAGGAATAAATGTTTTTTTTATTTGCTAAAACTTATTTTGTTTCTTGACAATAAAAAACAAACTCAAACTACTTTTCTTGTAGCAAAAATGGTATTAGCAGCATAAACTATTTTGATATTTTTTTTAAATGAAAGATCAACATTTTGAAAAAATAAAAATAAAATGTATGCATTGTGAAGCATTAATGTTTTATTTGAAACCAAAACAGACACCCAGCTAACCACCAGCCTTATTTAGAACATAACAGTGTAGCTGACACCCAGCTAACCACCAGCCTTGTTTAGAATTTAACAGTGTAGCTAACACCAAGTTAACTACCAGCCTTGTTTAGAACTTAACAGTGTAATAACACCCAGCTAGCCACCAGCCTTGTTTAGAACATAACAGTGTAGCTGACACTCAGCTAACCACCAGCCTTGTTTAGAACTTAACAGTGTAGCTGACACCAAGCTAACCACCAGCCTTGTTTAGAACTTAACAGTGTAGCTAACACCCAGCCTTGTTTAGAACTTAACAGTGTAGCTAACACCCAGCTAACCACCAGCCTTGTTTAGAACTTAAAAGTGTAGCTGACACCCAGCTAACCACCAGCCTTGTTTAGAACTTAACAGTGTAGCTGACACCCAGCTAACCACCAGCCTTGTTTAGAACATAACAGTGTAGCTAACACCCAGCTAACCACCAGTCTTGTTTAGAACATAACAGTGTAACTAACACCCAGTTAACCACCAGCCTTGTTTACAACTTAACAAAGTAGCTGACACCCAGCTAACTACCAGCCTTGTTTAGAACTTAACAAAGTAGCTGACACCCAGCTAACTACCAGCCTTGTTTAGAACTTAACAGTGTAGCTAACACCCAGCTAACCACCAGCCTTGTTTAGAACTTGACAGTGTAGCTGACACTCAGCAAACCACCAGCCTTGTTTAGAACTTAACAGTGTAGCTAAAACCCAGCTAACCACCAGCCTTGTTTAGAACTTAACAGTGTAGCTGACACCCAGCTAACAACCAGCCTTGTTTAGAGCGTAACAGTCTACTTTCTAATGCACTACTGCTTTCACTTCTAAGGGTTCTCCTCTTTGCATCAGTAACACTAAGTTACAAATATGTGTTAAAATCAATGTTAGTCAAAAGCTGAATGTTAACTAAAAAAATAAAATGGATAGTGAAGAAACATTTCAGATTTTTTCTTTTAAAAGTTCATCTTTTATTGTGTTAGTCAAACTATGTGTTTAAAAAGAAACTACGTCTGGATTAGTAGTGAAAGTAAAGTTTAAGTTTTTAAATTGAAATTAAGTTCATGTATCTAAACTGTTTCTTTATTGTCCTCAGAGACAAAGACACTTTTAATTTCCTTTTTTCTACTACAAAATCAAATGTTCTTTTTTTTTTTTTAAATTCAGTGTATTATTACTATTTATAAACATACCTATGTTCTGCTGCGGGAATAGAAAAACCAGCAGTTTTGCAACCATAATATTTTTTAGCTGTTGTAAGAGCAACAATAGTGTCTGTACCTTGAAAATTGACTAAATGTGCAGCACCACCAATACCTGCTGCCTAATATAAAAACAGATAGCAATTTAATAAAACAGAATTTGTCATTGTTTTATATATATATATATATATATATATATAAATATATATATATATATATGTATATACAGTGCTTTTTTTGTGACAGTACGCAACAATACGGCGTAACGGCAACTTTTACAATGTGGGGAAATTATTGATTTTTCTTGTATTTTAACGTTTTTTATTAATTTATTAGTAGTTAAAAAAGTAATGTACTGAGTACATGCACCTATTTTTTTTTTAAAAAGCACTGTATATATATATATATATGTATATATAAAAGTGTACATAATATTACAATCATAGAAATCATAAAATTATTTAAAGTAATAAAGAATAAATGACTACAATATAGAGACAAAAAAATATGATTAGAAACAAATTAACTACAGATATAAAATTTAGTACAAAGAGTGCATTTAATTAATTAGACAAAAGTTGAACTACCACTATTATAACAAATTTTGTCAACAAAAGGTGTAAACTGCACATCTAACACTAGAATGACCCCTAAAGTAACTTGCCTCAACACTAGTACAGCCTCTAAAGCCAAAATCATGGAGCTTGAAAGGCAGTTGATTTAAATTATCAGCAGTTTCATGCAAATATTTGGCAATGATTTCTTTCTGGCAGCGAGAGTTAGTTGCCACAGTCATGGGATACCAAACTTGAACTAGTAGAGTCTTCATACAAAAATATGTATCAGTGAATTATTTATCAGATTGATTAGTAACTAAAGGACAATAATGAAAAATAAAAAAGGGATATAAAACTTATAAATCAAGCAATTTAAAATAAATAGTAAGACATTGTCAAGTCAAAAAAATTAAAGGAATCTGATGAACAGTATCTAGCAATGAGGATCTAAATGGGATGTGTCTTAACAAGATTTCTCCAGCTATTATTTTGAAAAGGAAGTTTGTTTCAAGTGGTCTCTTCTATGTCAGATATTATCAATTCCTTTCTCTAAAATAAAACAATCTATTGTTTATGCTTGCTTCAAACTCAAAATAAAACAATCTTTTGCTTTTGCTAGCCTCAGACTCTAATATAAAACAATCTTTTGCTTTTGCTAGCCTCAGACTCTAAAATGAAACAATCCATTGCTTTTGCTAGCCTTAGACTCTAAAAAAAACCAATCTTTTGTTTTTGCTAGCCTCAGACTCTAAAATAAAATTCCTTTGTTTATGCTTGTCATTTGGAATAACCTTTAGCCTCCACAAAATAATTATCATTAGAATAATGGTTTGCAATTGTGTGAAGACTTGAAGGATTTTCTATAATGAATATACCAGTATCTAGTTATAAACCAAAAAAGTTTTCAAAATCACATTTAAATACCAACACAATAAAGAAAAGTTAAAGGAATAAAGGACCAAATAACAGCACAGCTGCTATAAATTTATGTCCTAAGATTAAAAGCAAAAAAAAATGTGGCACCTCAAAATAATTAGTCAGCCAATAACACTTTGGATCTGTATTTTCTACTGTAAATAGAACATTTCTAGTTGGCACAACAGAGCCCTCAGGTACAGCTTTAATCCTCAACGGAAGATAGCCCTTATGAACCTGTGCAAATAATTTAATTTAATTATGAAATTCTAAAATATGTTGTTTTGATTTATTAGTATTAATTTTATTAGAAACATTTTCTTTGACTAATTTAAAGACTAGGATTGCAAAGGAGCTTAGCCCTAGCCATTATTCACTATCTGACTATATCATGCTCAGACAGGATATCATTGCAGGATTGTTGGCCAGTTAGTTAAAAGTAGACTTAAGTGCCTACATTTTTATTAATAGTGTTATAAACCTGGTGGTGGCACAGATGGGGGTGGTAGTGTGTGTGTAGTCAGCCGATGCAAATCGCCCCAGGCCATCGCTAGACGAGCGGTCAACCGTGACAAGTGTCAACAGGACGATTCGGGAAGGATCGCCGTGGTGAACAGAGCTCAGGAGCCTCACGACAGTTGTAGTCATCTGACCACCTAGAAACGTCGAGCGGCGTTCAGTCCGGTTCGAGAAGGCCAGTAGGGACCCTATATAAGAGTGGAGGTGACGCAGTCAAGACCCGTTTCACTACAGTCCGGTCGACTACAGCACAGTTCAGCGGTGTGGTTCTGTACGGAGCATTACGACGGTTCAGTGCGGAGTACTGTTAAGTACAGTTGAGACGACTGGCGTCTTGATATTGGTCTGCGATCAAGTCCGACACAACGAGCATAGTGTGTGAAGTCAGTCCTGAACTGTTGAACCCAGGGCAAGCCCGGAACGAAACGGAGAGGCCAGTGCAAGAGTTGTTACGGCGGAACGATGTTATCGGAGAGATATTTTTACAGTGTATGTATTGCCAATTGTACAGTATTGGCTGTTATTTATTCAACTATTAAAGTGTTACGTTACTTTGGAGCCCTGAGTTGTTTGTCAAGTTCTTTAAGTTGGTGGTGTATGGTGCAGTTTGCAGAGAGCCTGGATAGTGAGATTCGTAACAATATGTATGAAGTGGCCATGGTTTTATTAGCCAATGCTATGGTATTCATGTGCATAAATGTATTAATGCCAAGTACCTGGTAACAGAGCCATAGTTGAATAATTTGTCAAGGAAAGTAAATTTTTAGCAGAAAAATCGCTTATATGTTCTGTTTGTTCTAAAAATCATTATTGTCTACTGGTGCAGGGATATCTTCACAGGGAGAGCTTAATGCCCCACTTACTTATTTGTTTAGTCCATCACATTGATTGATAATGACCACATTGAGTCAGAAGGGATTAACATACCTTGCTAAGACAATTTGTTGATAATGTCCAGAATGATGATGCTGAGATTGATGAAACTTATTATTTTTTAAATATATATATATACACTATTTGTATCAGTTCTAGACACCAGGACCAGAAGCTGTCTGAGGCCTGATGACCAGTTAAAGGTCTGAAATACAAAAAAACTTACATCTACCCATTATAGAACCAAGATTGCACTTTCCCTTTGAGAGCTTTACATTAGTTATATATATATATATAAATATTCTACATCAATCAACCACACACACTCTTTTCAGTTGGTGGCTTGTTCATACATTGTTTTGTCTTACATTACACAAATTAATTTGTGGTAGCTGTTAATAAATACTTATCAACATTAATTTGTAAATCATTGATAAATTTAAAACAATAAGGGAAAAAAAAAACAAGCAATAGAAAAAAATAATACTTTTAAAAACAAAGCTTATCTAAGGAAAAGAACAGCTAATTACTGCCATTTACTGAAAATTACAGGGTTTAGCTCCATTTCTGCTACATATATATTGAAATTAATTAATTAGTACTAAATGATTTGGATTCATTCATGCATTGTCATCAACTATGAATTTTGCAAAATTTCATCTTGATTTGAGAAAGGGAATTGGGTGAAAAAAAAAATCAAAATGTAAAAAGGGGATTAAATCCATATATACATCCACATCTCTCATTAAGTAGCATTAATTCCCCTTATTTTGATAGCAATCAAAATAATTAATCACCAATAATTAATTACCTAATTGGTTTATTTTTTTACTGATTCATGTCTTGTCAGGTTCAATGAATAATTTTGCAAGGTTTTAACTTGATCCAAGAGTGGGGAATGGGAGAAAAAAACATGTTCAAACTTTTTACCAGACAGAGTGAGTTGATATAAGCTTTTTCAATATTATTAACGTATGTATGTTACATTAAAAGTTTGCAAAATTTTCAATAACACAAGCTAGACCCATATGGATGGTATCCAGCTACAGCTAGATATCTCTATTTTACTACCTGGCCAAATCCAGCTATCAAAAAGTACTATCAAGGGCACCCTTAATAGAAACACAGAAAAATCAGAAGAAATAATGCATTTTTATTTCTAATTGAGTAGAGAGAAAAATTTTTTGCACACCTCATGTCTAAGTCTATTGCTAAAAAAAAATTTACCTCTACTATATAATTCCATCCTTCTTCATTGAACACATCTTGACCAAAATGTAAATGGTAAATTTCTTTGGCTTCTTTTATTTTCTCTTTGGTAACAACAGGTCCCACAAGCCACCGCTTTAATATGTATTGTAGCCCAAAAAACACTGTGTATGGAAACTTTCCTCCACGACTTTCAAAATAGGAACAAATAGTTGTTGTATTGGGTGGATATTGTAAATGATGAGTAACCTTAAAAAAAAAACAACAACAACAAAACAATTTTATGTAATTTTTTTTTCTAAGTCTTAAAATATGATTTTTTAATTTTATTTGGGAACTTTGTAACTGTAAAAATTGTAAAAATTATGAATTGTAATCTAATAAAGGAAGATTTGGATTAAAAACAAATATTAAAATTATTCTTATAGATATACACAAAAGCCCTCATTCTCACATCACTTTTGTTACTAGCGTTTTTCTCACAATTTAATGTTCACAATTTGATCAACATAAAAACTGAAACAGAATTTATAACCTCTATCCTAAGATTATTTTTAGCACTTGATAAAAAAATTGAAGGTGTATTAAAGCTTTGGGCCTATCAAATATTTTGCTAAAAAGCTGAAAAATCAAAGAATACTCATTGTATGTAGGTCTATTTTCTAAGGCGTAGAGTGCGTGTGTGTAAGGGAACTGAAACTGGTAATCTAATTTAAGGCAAAAAATATGTGTGGGAGTGGTAGCAATATAAAGCAGGCCTAAAGCAGATACTAAAATTCAAGGGGGGAGGGAGAGAAAAGTGAAATATTACTCACAGGCCAGAAGTGAACGTGTTTGCGAGGGCAATTTAAAGTGGGCCATTCCAAATAAACATAACATATCCTAGAATGCACTGGCCAACACGGGTTGAAATGTGGTTGATCCAATTCAACACAATCAATAATAAAATTAGCAGGACAAAGGAATGTGGGGGGGGGGGGGGGGGGGGGGGGGGCATCTAACTTTATTCTGACTCCATTGAATGCTTGTGTTCTCATTATTCAGTCTATTACCAATAGGAAGATTGTTGGGAAAAGGATGCAGTCCTGCCTTACACCCATCTTCATTTCAAAGGAGTTTGTCAGCTTTCCATTGTGGATAATGCTGATGAATTTGTCTGGTATACCATAATGACTCATCAGTTTCCATACAACTTCTCTGTCTACACTGTCAAATGCTTTTTTAAGTCCACAAAGGTTAAATAAAGGGAGGACTGACATTCTATAGATTGCTGTAATACAATGTGGACTGAGGCTATAGGGTCTGTGTATGAACTGTCTTGTCTAAATCCTGCTTGTTTTCTGCGTAGTTTTGTTGTTTAGTGCTTTGTTTAAGCTATCCAAAATAATACAAGTCAGGACTTTGCTGGGAATAGAGAGAAGAATAATTCCATGTCAGTTGATATGATAGGTCTTTTTTTTGACAGTTTCACTAGATAGATCACTTTCCAGTCTGTTGGGATTATCTCTTGCTCCCAAATTTTTGCAAGAGGGGATACAAAATTTTTGGTGGCAGTTTCTGTCCCCTCAGAGGATTTGGTTGGTCCAGCAGCTTTTAGTTTTTGAGGGCCTTCATTATTTCCTCTTTAGTTGGAGTGTCGGTGTTGACATTGAGTAATTGAACTGCTGAAGAAAAATCTGGAGTAGTCTGTTGGAAAGGTCAATTTAGGACTTCCTTTTAAAAAGTATTTCATCCAGCATTTGTTCTTTTTCAGTAGTCAGTGTTTTGCCTTCTTTGCTTTGTACAGGTCTGTTGCTGCTATTTCTCCAACCAGATAAGACTTTAGTCACCTCATAGAGTCTATTAATATTTCCTTCTTTAGCTTAGCTTCTTAATACTTCTGTGCAGGATAGTTTACAGACTTGTTGGATTGCAGCCCTGTGTTCTTCCATAGTTTCTTCCATTAGCCCTGAGAGGGATCTGAATCTGTTCTTTACTTCGCTCTTTATATAGAGTACCATAAGACATTGTAGAAAGCAATAGAAAGTAACTTGTCTTTTCTGGACAATAACATGACATACTCACCATGAATGACCTGAGTAGTGTTCACAATAGATCATTCTTGACCATTGCCACTCAACACAGTTGACCGCTGGTCTAGCACTGGCCTGGATAAGTTGTGTCAGCTGATTACACACAATTATCCTTATCCGTGTCATCACCAGAGTTATAGTATTATGTTTTCTCTCTTTAGATGTTCATACGGCATTGTGGCCCTAAATGTTTTTATGTTTTATTTTTGGTCCAGAAGGTTTTCCTCTATGTTTAGTTCTCAATTATATATACAGTGGAATCCAAATCATTCAATATTATGTACGTTGAAGCTATTTAATTAAAACAGGTTCAATTTTCTTTTTGTCATTTTGTGTGAGCATGGTATTTCTTATATACCATCATGCATTGACTAATGAGGAACTGTTGCATATTTATGTTTCTTGTGTGTTGTGAACTGATCTGTACTGGTGTGTCAGACTGGCTTGGTGTCTTGTATGTGTTCTGTGTTATCATGAACTGTTTTGTTGTTCTTGTGTAATAACCCCTATGATAGAAACCTGTTATTGTAGTGTTTTACAAAGTTACTTCAGGAACAAAGACTGACCAAACTCTACTCTGTCACAGTTATGCATATACCACACAACTCTTTGTATTCAATATCACTTGTAGCTATCACTTGAATAAAGCAGGTTCCACCGTATATATCGATCTAGATTAAGATTCTACATGAATAGCACTAGTCATATGGCCAGCACAACGACCAACCTCCTTTAGTTTCTTCAACTAAAGTCAGGTACCCATTAGAGTTGAGTGGACTTAGGGGCTCCCTAAAAATCCTGATATTCAAAATCTCAGTCTTTACCAAGATTCAAACCCAGGACCCTAGGTTCAGAAGTCAAGCGCTTAACCACTCAGGGACCACACCCCCAACCTATAAACTAAAATCACTTAATTACCTAACTTCCCAAAGTCAGAAGAAAAAAGTTGAGAAGTAAAGTTAAAGTAAAATAAATAAAAGCTTGTCAAGAGGGCTAGCGAATTTAAATTTTGAAAAGGTTATAGATACATAGAAAAGACAAAAAAAAAAGTTGTAAACTGTAAATGATCTGATTAAGATTAATATATTAATATGATTAATACTGATTAATATCTATATATAGTTCCTAGTACAATCAGAATCTAGATGGTAGACCTAGTCTAGACTAGAATTTATAACTAGGTTAGATCTTTCATAATCATTGAATCAGTTCAATCAGAGTAAATCCCTACATTAATCATGGCTACCAAAATGACAATATCTATCTATCTATCTATCTATCATAAATTCATATCACAATAATTATAATAATATTATGAATCCCCCTTACTTAAAATATGTTAGATTATATTTATTCACTCTAGATTACAATCTAAAGTTTATGAAGTAATATTATATACATGTATAATACTGTAATATGATCTATCTTTTATTATATATAATCGTTGCACAATTTTTGAGGAACATGACAGATTATGATGATGAAGATAGTAACAACAGTACTAATACAAGTAATAGTAGGCATATATGTATATATATAGTTATCATATATAGTATCTAGATCTAGTTAGTCTATACTTATATTATACTAATGAAGTTTATAAAGTTAAAATAATAGTATCACTAGATTCTAAATCTATTAGTAAATTAGTATTTCTATATGTACTTGACTTGTTACCTTGTATATATATAATATATATTAAATATGTAATATAATATGTTATGTTATTTTAAACTAGATATAGATCTATTTTAACTCTTTAGATCTATATTTACCAGAGTCTAAATATAGTCAATAAATAAAAATATAATTATATATATATAAGCCTATAGTATATATATTATAATAATAATTATAATATATATATTATATATAATATAATTATATATATATATATATTATAATAATATTATAATTATATAGATCTAGTCTAGAGTCTACATACATAATATTCTTTATTTCTAGTCTTAACACTCTTATTAATTATTTTTAATTATTAATACTATAGACACAAGACAGTTTTTTAAACTATTTAATTTTAAATAACATTAGAATCTACTTAGCCCTTAATTAATTCTAAACTTAGACCCGAAGACGATGTCATGCCTAACCCTAACTCTAAGCCTTAAGCTTAAAAGTTAATTCTAAGATTATTTCTTAGACTTGACGTCAAGACTAAGCCTAGCTCTAATTCTAAACCTAAGCTAACCTAACATCTTTAAATTTAAACTTTAAAGCATTACTGATTTACTCTAAACTCTAAGTCTAAACCTAAGCCTTAGCCCCCCCCCCCCCCCCCCCTAAGCCTAAGTAACACCGCAACACTTAGTTTAGACTTACTTACTACTTATTTAGTTATTACTAATTTACTACTATCGACTATTACTATTACAGTAACGACGGTATTAGTAGTATTATTTACAGTAATTACAGTATTTAGATCTAGTTATTAGCCTTACCCTTAAATTTTATTTTAGTAATTTTATTAGTTTAAGCCTAAGGCAAGGCGGCTTAGGCCTGCGATCTTTCATTCTTTGCTCTTAACAAGATAGATCTAGATCTATTTATCAGGATATCTACCGGTACATCTAAATTAAATAAAGAAAGTGTAAATTAAATATACTTTGTAAGAATCAGTAATCAACAATAAATTATCGGTTCCAGCCGCTTCAGCAAATCTATTTTCAGCCATTTTGAAAGCTTGACGTTTACAGATTTTTTCCCTCTAGCAACAAGGTCGGTTCCAGGAATCACTTGCATGTATAATGATTAGCCTGTGAAATTAATTTTTAAATTATAGGTGAGTGCATATATTTAAAAATGTCCTAAGCAAGTTACTAACTATAGAGCAGCGGCTCTCAACATTTAGTCCTATCTAGATCTACATGTAGATTCTAGATCTAATTATGTGCAATCCGTAACCCTCTTACACTATTCCCCACTATACGAGACCCCCAACCCAAAAATTGTTTACGCTCATAAATCTAGGCCTAAGTGACTGCTTTAGCTAATGCTGCAAAATTGTAAATGTATGAGTATGTTTATATAGTCTATTGTCACTGAACCAAGTCATAGTTTTATTACATGTTTAATCTCTATAAACAATGCGTAATTACATTTTGAGTAGCAGTGGCGTAGCTAGAGTGGGGGGGGGGGTCCCAATTTGAAAGTCCCCCTGGCCCTCGCTTGAAGAGCTCCCGGTCCAGGCCTGTTCACTGGATAAAAGCCTTTCCCAACGATCATGCGGGACTTCGTTAGCTCATAGGCCTACTGTCGCAACAATTTTGTAGCCTATAATTAGTAATTTTAATATAGGCTATATTTAGTTTACTGTAGCTGAGAGTTGAGACTGTTATTCACGCTCTGCTTTGCTTGCCACATATTAATTAAGTATATGCAACAGCGAAATAAATTGCATGCCTTAGAGATACAATTTTATTTATTTGTAAATTAATTTAAAGTAAAAAATAAATGTTACACAACGTTGGCGTAGCTAATATATAGGGATTTGGGGGCCGGGGGGAGCTTGATAAAGGGAGCATGACAAATGTAGCCAGCCCTAATAAAAAAAAACGGTGTTGGGTCATAATGGGCATGTCTAGAGGGGTATGTACATCGTTACATCTCATGCCTGTTTAAATTCTGATAAACAAATAAGACTATGTCTACTATATTTCAGCCAGAGTCAGCTAGAGTAGCTTTATAAAGGATTACAAATTATCTAATCCTTTTAACTCATAAAAGAAAATTAACAAATAGGCTCATATTAGGCCTATGCTTATGAATGCTTTATCTATTTCTTAAAGTAGCGTATATAGATATACTAAAATTTCCCTCTGCAAAATAATATATTTTAACATGCAATACTTTATAATTAATGATAATTAAACATTTCAAACAAGACATTAGAAAAATGAAATATTATACTTAGGCCGAAATTAGGCTCTATATTAAGTTATTCAAATAAACCCAAACACGTGGACAAAATGAAACTGAAACATGGAGAACGAGTTTCCAACTTGTAGGCTTTACAAGCTATATTCATATATCTTCGCGAAGCAAAGGTTTTCATTCTTTCGTAGTCAATTGGAGCTAGTTCCATTTGAGAGAGTATATATAAATCTATTATATAAGCCTACGTGATTTTTTTTTTAATTTACAAATTATAAAATATCCTCTTGGAATGTCACGAATGTGTCTACCTTTTTTCTTTTTTGAATGATAGCACTGGTCTTATCTTACGTCCTAAGCGTCATGCATATTAACCAATGATCTAAATTCTGCTAAGTCACTGATTTTCCTGGCTAGCTCATGCAACCCATTCCTTGCTATATTCTAATAGGGAAGAAGGAGCATTTGTACACATTTTTCCTAGCACATGGAACGAGCAATGTGCCTTTATCTTTGTGTCTTTCTGAGTATTTTATTAGATTTTGTATTTGAAGATTATGGTTAAGTGTGTATGTATAATTGCTACTTTACTTTTGAGTCTTCTGTCCTGAAGGCTTTCTAAATTTAATAAATGTAAACTCAATATAATTGTAGGCTCTAATAAGGTTTTTGTACTCTGTCCCAAATGTTTTCTTCGACCTAAACTTTGACCGCTAGCTTACAGTGCCTAATGCTTTTGTTAGGTTCATATATAATGAAAACAGATTGACCAGCGTTTCGTTCTTGGTATTTTTTCCTAAAGTTGTCTTGCAGCAAAGATAATGTCCTTGGTTCCACGCTACTCAATGAAGCCGCACTGACTTTGAATGAAATGTTCAAGATGAGGTCAAACCCAGACACAATTTCATTCGCAGTTCCCTCAGCCAGCTGGTTAATTTGATAGTTAAAATTTACAATGATTCTTAGCAAAGAAAAACAGGCTAGTATTTATTACGTCATAAAAATGAATAATTTCAATGTAAACAATGTTAAGTCTATAGGTCTCTAGCACATTGCCCAATAGCTTGTGACCGTCAAAAATAATATAGACCTACATTAAGAGACAGTTTTTAAGTAAGATTTTAATCCAAGACAACCGTAGTACTTTTATCAGTGGTTGTGTTCCTATCTATTAATAGGCCTATCTATCTATCTATCTATCTATCTATCTATCTATCTATCTATCTATCTATCTATCTATCTATCTATCTATCTATCTATCTATCTATCTATCTATCTATCTATCTATCTATCTATCTAACTATCTATCTATCTATCTATATATATATATATATTATATATATATCTGTGGCATTTTACGTCTCGAGAGACGATCAATTCCCTTTGCAACTTCTTGTGTTACTAAAGAGGTCAATCCTTGATACACTGCTGCGATCGCAGGTTGGGTATACATAATCACCAGGCGCCGTTGCATTTTCACCCTTCTTACTGCTTCTGTTGTGTATGACATCTGCAATCCGTGACCCTTCCTTTATGCTCTCTCTCCATGTGGATCTATCCAGTGCCACCTCTTCCCAGCTGCCAGTGTCGATTTTGAAGAGCTTCATGTCGCGTTTGCATACATCCGTATAAGGTAAAAGTGGGCGATCAGCGGCTCTCCTGCCTTCTATTAGCTCGCCATACAGGATGTCCTGTGGAAGTCGACCTATTGGCATTCTAGGAACGTGGCCAAGCTAGCCAAGGCGTCTGCTGTCCTGGCACCCTGCTCTTTGTAGCACTTCCTCATTGGTTATCTTATCTTGCCACCTTATTTTAAAGATCCGCCTTAGGCATCGGAGGCGGAAGACATTCAGCTTTTTTTCCTGCCATGAGTAGGTTGACCATGTTGACTTCCGTACAACAAGGTGCTCAACACACTGGTCCGGTAGACTAGGGCTTTAGTACTGCTAGTCAGCAATATGTTGTCCCAGACTCTTTTCTAGAACCGTGACATGGTGGCCATTGCTTGGCTATCCTGTTATTTATGTCTTTATCCAGTAGAGTGTATATATATATATATATATATATATATATATACATATATATGGGTGTTATACAGAAATCAACTAGGACTACTTTAGAGCTTTCACCAAAGATGCCTGCACTCCATCATGGACATACGGTAGCAAGACCGCACTACAAACAGCGATGTCCTTAGACAGCAAAGAGGGACTTCTAATGGCCCGACAGTTACGCTGGGCAGGGCACGTATCCCGTATGGGGGACGAACGTATGCCAAAGGCAGTCTTTTTTTTGTGAGCTAAAAGGTGGTCGAAGTAACAGATATGCCCCACATAAACGCTTCAAAGGCCAGCTTAGGCGCCAACTTGCCTTAGCTGATATAGAAGAGAGCACCTGGTTGCATGCGGCCTCAGAACGAGACAGCTGGAGGTCACTCACAAAGGCCGCGGGATACACATTTGAGACCAAAAGAAAATCCACTGCCGAGGACAGACGCAAACGGCGAAAAGAAAATCTTCATCGACCACCGGTGGACAATTGTTATGCTTGCCCTGGATGTGGCAAAATATGTAGGTCACAGCTGTGGCTGGGTGGCCACGGGAAATACTCCATTCCTCATTAATCTTCAGACTCGAAGTCAAGCCTTATTACATATATGTATACTGTCCATATAGGGCCTATATATATAAGACTGTCTGTCTCATGACCCAATCAATCACCAGCAAAAATATTAAGGGCGAACGCGTATATCCCTGTCTTTCTCCTGTTTTTACTTGAAAAGAGTTGGTCAGCTTACCATTGTGTATTACTTTTGGAATCCCGTGGTGATTCATCAGTCTCCAGATTATGTCTCTGTCAATACTCTCGAAGGCTTTCTCAAAATCCACAAATGTCATGTAGAGAGGAGATAGCCACTCAATTGATTGTTCTTTGATAACGCGCAGTGTAGCAATGTGGTCAGTGCATGATTTTTCCTTCCAGAATCCAGCCTGTTCTGGTCTTATTCTTTTGTCTAGGGCATCTTTAAGGCGTTCCAGTATTATCCCCGCACAGTGCAATGAGGATGCCTTGTGTTGCTACCCTTTGGCTTAGCCGTTCCCTCTCACGACCGTTTCCACCCGGGCGCCACGATGAGACAGGGCAGTAGGCCAAAATCTGCGGTAAATAGTTTGTTCACGTTAGTTTTTATTATTTTTATTTCATGAAACAAGTATTTACAGTGAACTTAATATCGTATAGGTGTTGGGGGTGGCGAGGGGGAACCAGTTCTTTTCTTCAATGTTCTTTGTAATAAAAAAGTTGAAGCTACGACTTTGAGCCATTGGTGGCAACTAGCATCCCCCTGCAAAAAATCCTGCGAGCGCCCATGTTGACAGGGTATATAAAAATAGTATATACAGAGAGAGAGAGAGAGTGTGAGAGAGAGAGACATATTCTTTGGAGCTATATCTAAAACTCACTCCACGATAGTTAATAGGCTACACATTCTCGCGAGAAACATTTAAATCTTCCCAGATAAAGGAAAATTCTGTCACATTCTTATGACATATAGGCCTACATATATATCTCCAAATGTTATTATACTATAGCATTGTTATAGAAGTTTTAAGTTTATTATATATATATATATATATATATATATATATATACACCCATATATATATATATATATATATATATATACATATATATATAAATATATACGTTTAGTTGTAGGCCTACTTGTCAAAACCAATTGCATTTGTAAAGGAGGAATATTAAAACTCGCTCTCTCTTTTAAGCAACAAACGAATTACTTATAAAGTCTTCATGATAAAAGCGCAGGTCAATTGGTAAAATACAGGACACCAAGTTCAATAAGTAGACCTAGATCTAGATCTATACATAATAAAAATGACAGTCTCGTTCGTCGAGTAGTTACGCCTACTAGATCTATGTAATACCCGACTGTTCACTATCTTTCCCTAAATTGCAATAAAAATATGTCGCAATAATACAACGGCAAAGTTCAGCTATTTAAAAACTCATACGATAATCAAATGTTAGTGATTCTCAATTACTTGAAAGTCACCAACCTCTTTATTTTAAAATTGATTTGCGGTAACATTTTCTTGTCAAGGTTTGGTGAGGAAGTTGTTTTTGTCTTCAAATAAGAACGAAAAACAAAAACATTTTGAGTTAAATGTAATGACGACCAGACATATGAGATCCACTTAAAGTGAAAAGATTCAAAAGTATAAGCTTGTCTTTTTTTGTCTAAAAGTATGCATAGTGGGTAAAAAAATTCAAAACAATACGTTTCATCGCTTATGTTGTTTGGACATGTTAAAAATTAGAAAATCACGAAATGCAAGAAGAACCTATATCAGGCTTTAAGATCTGGAAATCTTTGGCAACCTGACTATATTTTAACATTAGCAATGGTATCGTTCAAATGACAAATGTTTCAGGATTTTCTCTTCAAAAATAACTAATAACTCCGAACGTTCGCTGATTGTACCAATGCCTGGAAAGGGATGGACATGACTTATTAATGTGTTGGATGTTTATGAAGGCAATATTTAATTTAAAAAAAAAAGAAATGCAATTTTAATGGATATGTACATAGTTCATTTAACGCTATGGGGTCAAAATTCAAAACTTTTTTCTTGCCTGACTTTTTATGTCCTCTTATAAAAAGTTTTTCTTTCTTCTCCGCTTCTACCATTCGATGGAAAATTTTTGGAATTAATCATACTGGAGTATCATTAAAATGTCTAATACAAACAGCTCGCTGGAGTGTTCATCATACGACTGTTAGACCCGTGAAAGAACGATACAGACACTAGATGCGCAGCTTAAAGACCATTGCCAGTTTTCTGTGAAAATATGTGAAATAGTAAAACCGGCATCTTGAGATTACTCTCCGGACATTTTCATATTGTTTAAACTTATTTTTCTGTTGTAATAACATGCTAGCAGGGGCGGACTGGGTATCAAAATCGGCCCGGGCACTACCATATAAACAGGCCCACAAATGGCATGTCATATATTTTCGGTGGGGGGGATTTTTACCCCACTCCGCAATTTATATATATATATATTAGTGTGTGTATCTATATGTAATTAATCTTCATTACATTCTGATCTTTCATTCTTTCAAACGTTTTTTCTACCCTAGAATACTCTCTTCCTATAATTAGTGAAAAGACAGTACACACTGCCATAGGGCAGCTAGGGAGCCCCGGAACCAAGCATTATTTCAGTTACTTTAAGCTTTAAAAATGCATATTCTGAGGTATCTACAGTGCAATTAGCCCGCTACTCTTCCGCTAAAAAATTTCAAAAACCAAATCTGCTATTCAGTGGAGTTCAGAGACTGGTAGACAATGGTAAAATGCTTTAGTTTTTGTATTGGAGGGGGAAGGAAAACCACAAAACCCCGTTTGGCTACGCTCATGAAATTTGGTGACTGTAGTTTGCTTAAGTTGGCTGCACTGGGGCAGTAAGTAAAGTTTCCCTTTCATACAATGAGGTCTGAGGAAAGTGATGGTTTGAAGACCCTCCCCTGCCGACTACGCCCATGTGTTATATTATAGGTGAAAGCCTAATTCTCTAAAAAATATACAAAGTTTGATAACGCATCAAACACTGGATGTATCCATTCGTAGGATTACATAATGTATTCTATTTATACATGTATGTAGTCTGAAAACTATAAACAATACAATAGCAGCCTAATGAGTTTGAAGCTTTTTGGTATTACTTATAGACTTATAGATTACAGACGTTTCTTCAAAAAATAAGATTGTTAAGTCTTACGCATTTCATGTGTCAATCTAGTCATGCATGTTGATCTGTGACTTAAAATATGCTAAATCATTGGTTTTCCTGGCTGATTCAGGCAACCCATTCCATTAAAAGATAAGAGAAAGCAGAACGGTTAGAGGGGCACTTGCTTAATGTCAAAAGCTCTTTTGCTTCCTAGTACATTCTCAAAAACGCGATTTGTATATGAATATACCATAACCCATTATTTATAATATAAATCTCCTTTAATTAAATATCGGATGTGACAGCGCTATATAAATTATTGTCAAAATTTCATCATTAATGACTTCATACTAAGCATAAGTTTGCCATTAATTATAAAAGTATAAAAATTGATTTAGATCTAGATTTATTTTTTAATTAAATTTTAAAAAAATTTGTAAGCCTTACTTAAGTGTAGTATTTTTAGATCTATGTTATTAAAAATAAACAAAAAGAAATTTACTTTTTCAAATTGCAGAAAGTAGAGCTTTATACCCATATTGAGCTGTGAATAAGTTGTGTGGTTTGCAATTTTGCGGCTGTGTGTAAAGTGTATGTGTTAAAGTTAATTTCTATTAAGTATTGTTAAAAAGCTAATTGTCGCGCCTGTTTTTTTTTTGTTTTTTTTTGCTGCGTTTTCTAACTTAACCTCACTCATTCCTCTTTTTGGTTAAATTTCATTGCCACCATAAAAAGACGGGAGAGGGAAGGAGCAAAAAAAAAATGGGATTGCCATCAAAGGTCCATGCCGACCAGCAAAATGATTAGGCCAAACACAACCTCGAAGACATCAGAGCAGTCCATGCCGCTCGTGTGTCTAACGTTTTGCAAATGATCATACGTACAGTGTAGGCCTGTAGTGTATATTTTTTTTATATTCTTGTTGAATTTCAAACAAAATTAATTGTAATAAGAATTTAAAAAAAAAACAAGAAAACGTGTTCGAGCCTTTGTGTCTTGCTGCTGTCACTTTTTTTTTTTTAAGTTGTCTGCATGGAAATTTTTTTTTTCTTTGGTCTCGACCAGACCGGCCCATTTGGTACCGGCCCACCGGGCATTTGCCCGTTTGCCCATATAGCCAGTCCGCCCCTGCATGCTAGCTTGATATGACAAGAGTTATCTTGATAGCATTTTTAGATAATGTGTGACACTTTTCGTAGAGAAAAAAATTGTAGTGCTCTAGCGTAGCCACCGCTACGTCACTGTTTAAACCCTTGACTACATCTGCCCAAAAAAGTAAAGCAATAAGAGGTATACATATACCGATGGGACTTTTACCAGCCCTTGACGCTTTTTGCCAGCATGTCAACGTGGTGTCTAGTGAAAGAAGCTTTTCAAAACGGAAGTTAATTAGGAACTTTGAATTAAGAAGTTTTGAGACACGAATTTTAAATCTGGCAATTCTGTCCTTTGAAGACGAAATCACAAAAGATATTGACTTTAAACTTATTTTTAGGTTTTCAAGTTTGAAATACTGAAAAATTCATGTACGCTTTTAAATGTTAAGCTTAATAATAATAATAATTGTAACTATTATTTTGTACCGATTAATAAATTTGTTGTCTGTACAAAACTAATTTTTTCAAATTTAACATCATTTTAACCTATGCAAACGCTAATGATAAAATGTCAGAAACAACAAAATTTAAAAATAGAACTGTTGAACGTTCAGTAACAACTATCAACGAATGGAGGGAATTAGCTGACTGTAGTATGGCGCAACAACAAAAACAACAAGAACAACAACAACAACAAAAAAACTAAACAATAAGTTTTTATTGAGAAGATTTAAGGGGAAAGCTGAGAGCGTATCCAATATTTTTTAGGGGGGAGTGGGTTTTGGGGTATTTCTTCCTCCCCCCCTCCCCATATGTATGAGCATTTAATCTTTATTACATTAAGTCCCTTCATTCTTTGAGGCGTTTTTGTACCCTAGTCAGAAATATGTCCCTTCTGGAGTTGGTGTAACAAAAGAAGACACCCGTCCCTTGCCAGCTTGGGGGTCCCCGGCGCCAAGCTCTATTTTCGGTAATTGAGACTAAAAAAATGCATATTCTTAGGTGTCTAAAGTGTAATATCCTGCTCTTCTATTGTGAGCTTGCGTTCCCTGAGCTAGTTTTATATGTATTTTTGTTGTAGAGGTTAGATCTATTTTTATATATTTTATTTTTATAGGTTAGTGTCAGATTTTATATTTGTACTTCCGCATATTTATATAGGTTGGTGCGGGATAGCATAAAAGTGATGTACTACATGCTGTCTTAAAACAGTTGAGTGTACATTTGACCAGTGGTCAGTACCATATCTGTCTGTGTGACAGCTGAAGATCTTTGTGGTCTGTCGTCTAATTATGTTATTACTCTGTACCTCTGACGGTCTGTAAGTTTGTAACTATTTGATATTTTCTTTTACTAGATCTATGCCACACTGTGTGTAAATATGCTAGATATATTCTAATTTAGTTTTATTTTCTAGTTGGCAGTTTATGTTTGGAGCATATGATTTAAAGATGGCAGCGTCCATCAGTCCTGCTTTTAGCTCCTGCAATTACACTGCTGATTATAACTGCTATTACTCTGCTGTAACTCTTGCTGGAGATCTAGAATCTAGTGTTATTTTGTTTTTGTAGTGTATCCTTAGTGGCTTAGATTAGTAAACTTAGTTATAAGTTATAGTCTGTTTCTGTTCTTAGGAAATGCTAATAATATGGTACTAAGGCTAAGCCTAAGGTATTCTTGTTTTAGTTGTAGTTATGGGTTGGTTATAGTATAAGTAGTAGAATATTGTAAATCTAGACTAGTTTATTGTAGTGTGTTTGTGTAGATCTAGGTCTAGTAAAGAAGTCTGGAAGTGATTTAGTTCTCTTTAGTTAGTATTAGTTGTTTTCATTGTAGTGTATATATTTTATTATTGATTTATTTTTGCATATGTAAATAAAGTTTCGTTTTGTTTATTTCGGATGGAGGTTGCAAGGTTGGAGCACACATCATTACCATATGAAGACAGCTTTCTCAATATGTCAGTTGATGATTGTGGTACTGCTTTGTTGATGAAAAGAGCTCTTGCATCAATAGCGTCATTTCATCATACAAACAGGAAAAAGTAACACAGTTTTTCATCAGTGTGTCATCATCCATAGACTCCAAAAGGTGTCTTGGTTCAAGAAGAAACCCAAAGGTGTCCACATGGCTTTCCAGCCATCGGAATCTGTCCTTTATCTCCATATGAAGTCTATCCAACACTTCTGTCGCAACACGTTTGAATTACAGTTCAATTGACAGTCCTACATTATAGCTCAAGTCTCCATCAAGTCTTTTCTTTCTTAAGGTTATTTTGATTACAGAAAATCCATATCAATCACCACCTTCTTTTGCTCTTTCAATGGATTGGGTGATCAGTTTCGTCCGTTTCTCATCATTTAGCAGAAAGCATGAAAGGGTTTTAATTTCTTTAAAAGCTTCCCAAATGTGCAGTACATGGTTGTTTTTTTTGTTTTTTTGGAGTTTTTTCAGAACCATATTGATTGGGCGAAAGAGATTTGACGAGAATTCCAGATGAGTAAAATCTCATAATTTTCCACTGCATGAAGAAGATGAAGATTCTGTGCACTTTTTCTAGAGTCCATTCGTTCAGTTGTTGATTGAGAAAGTCGAGATGCAAGGAAACTGCCAACGTAGCTTCTTCTCTTGTGGACCACCTTGTATTACTCTCCTTTGTTAAAAATTAGCTTCTTTCAGTTTGGCCCATCTCTGAAAAAGAGGGGGGGGGGGGGAGAGATTGGAAAAAAGTTGAACAATTCATGTACAGTTTCAAAAAATCGTGCCATTTTGCTGGATCAATCTCAGCAAAATGAAGACTGCCAGGTTCAGAGAGTGATTATTACAGTTCAGAAATGAATGTTGCCTTTGGATTCAGCTCGTTTCTGCAGGCCAGACAGACGTCCACTCATTGTGGCTGCGTTATCATAGGTTTGACCTCTGCACAGATCAAAGTCCACTCCAATGTCTATTAGAGTTTTCAGAACAAGTTCTTCACCAGGTTTCAAAATTTCAAAGTAAAAACATGAATGACTCTTTTATTTCGAAATTATAAACATCAAAGTAACGAACTATTAGGGACACCTGTTCTTGATGAAAAACATCTGGGGTAATATCACTCATCTGAGAAAATCAACAAACTTGCTTGAATTTTCCAACAATTGATTCCCTTTATTGCCCATCAAGTTTATGAACTCATTTTGAATCTCTAATGACAATTGTTACCCATATTTGATTCATGTAGGCCTAAGTGGGGTTTCATAACTTCATGAAATTCTGCAAGAAATTTCAAAGATGCTAGGAAGTTCCCAGGATTGGGTGAATTCAGTTTTTTGTTGTGACCACGTAAGCTTGAGTTTTTTTTATATTACTTAATAGCTGCTGCTACACGCTTCAGAATATCTCTCCAATACTGCTGATTTTTTTAAATTTGCGCAGGAAATATATATGACAGTTCATCTGATCGGGCACGACATGGGCTAAATTGTACCGATGTGCCAAAAAAAAAACAAAATATCAAATATCTGGTTCTGCCTTAAGCTTTTCTTCTTCTAACTTCCTCTTCAAAAGAGTTTGTCTGTGGTGGACTCCTTCTTCGTGTTCTTTCAGACTCTCGGGTTTCTTCCATTTGGTGAAACCGACTCCAGGTTGGTCAATGCACTAGATGTCTTTTTTGATGCCTCAGAAAACAGTACACATGGAAAACAAAATAGACATCCCAGATGTGGAGATAAGAGGAGCCAAGATCAGTTGCAAATTGCTCCTGTTGGAAGCTTTCTAGTGAACCATGATGATGTCAAACCAAACTTTGTGATTTATTTTTGGTAAACTCTACTGGAAACTAATAATCTTTGTTTTGGACTACTAAGCTACCTTTTAACACAATCTTTGCTCGCATTTCCTCAGATAAAATTTCAGACTGGATCTATCCGAAGTCTTTATACTTAATATAGCTTCTTCCACTTCTGAAGAAAGTGATTTTGGAAGACCATCACTTGACTTATCATCACTTACTCTTCAGCACTACTTCTCTCACCAAGAGACATTTTCACTTCTTCGACTGCTGTATCTTTGTACGAATCATCTCAATAGTGATACTTTTCTTCGACACGTTCTTGGTCTCCTTTGTTTTCAGTGCTTTTATCAGGATTCTTCTTAAATGATTAGAATGATGCAATAAACTACCCTATATACCAAGTTAATCCCTGAGAGTATCATGGCACTAGACAGCGCTACTCCTTGAGATTGAGAGTAACCCCGCATGGAAACAGTTAATACTCTGTGTGGAAGACATACAACAGGGTCACTAACTTATATAACAACGTGAAAAGCAAGATTACATGACAGTAACGTAATATTTAATTTATTTAAAAACAAAATTCGGACACTCATATCGTGGGGGTCATGGGGGATCTTCAAATTTTACCCCCTCCTCCCCCCACCAGCTACGACAATGCTCATTGAGTTTGTTGACTGTAATGTACTTTTTCTTTAAGTCAGGGGAAAAGCCGCTATTAGGTTTGTGCAAAATGTCCGTCTGTCACACTCAGATCTGGAAAACTAGAAGAGATATCAAAAATATTATTTCACCATGCGATGCGGCTTGAAAAGTTTAGGTGCATTGGCTACTTTTTTTTTTCTAAAACCAAACCGTTTAATTTATAAAATTAATTATGCAAGCGATTTTTTCATAAATATACACCAATTCTAACATAATTACGTAAATTAAGGGAGGCAATGTTACACTATGTTGACAAAGATAGACAATTTATATGTGTACTTTCAGTATCACTAAGTCAAATATATTTATAAAATGTACAAGAAATGTTCACAACAAATATAAATATTAGTTAATGTTGTTTTTTTCTGGTCAACTAGCTGCTAAAATTAAAAGAAAACATGTTTGTTTATAAAAGTTAAGAATGCACTTTGTATGTAAATATTACGATCATTTTTTAAAATGGACTTTTATACAGCAACGCTAGTACACTAGCGTAACGCCGCGGATTGGTACAGTGTTAAACCAATTCCTTAACAAAATTTAAATAATCAGAGTTTATTTACTTTTTGTTTAGTGCCCCCATCAGGATAAAAGCCGCGTATTTTTGTGCGTTTTGTTTGCTGTTCGGTCTGTCCGTCACATTTATATAAAAAAGAACAACAACACTAAACGATGTTAAAAATCTGATTTAACCTTCAATGTTCCTTCCAAAACATTCCAATAATTTTAAGTATCTATAATAGATTGTTCCGGATGTTTTTGTGAAAAACAAATCAATGCCAACAAATGTTTGTTCGCTCTTCTAACTTATATTACTTGTAATTTCCTTCCTATAAACTATGAAGAACTATAAAGTTGTTCCGGAAGTTGTTTTATTAAAAAAAATATGCTAAACGATTATTTGAAATAGCATCATTGACTTACATTACCCTTATATTCTTGGAGAATAAGTCACTATAGTTTAATTATCGATATCCAATTGTTCCGTATTTTCAACTTAGAACAAATTTATGTCAAATGACTACTTTTTAAAAATATCGACAATAGGTTGTTCAGGATTTTAAAATAAGAAAGTAATTTATTAGAAACAATTATTAAAAAACACTTTTTAGACTTACTTTACATTGAATTATCTTGCTGAAACATAACAGAAGTTTTTTTTATCTGTAAAGAATGTTCCGGATTGGTTTTGAAAAAAAAAAAAAACTGAATTTATTAAATTTTCTTACACATGGTCGCTAAAATTGTTCCGAATTTTAAATAAAAAATCTACTATCAAAAATAACTGTTTGAAATCCCTCTTGTAATAAATAAAACAAATAATCTTCTTCTCATTTACGAATATCGGTTGTTCCTGATTTTTATCAAAAACATTCTAACTCTATTACATTTAATTTTCTAGCTAAACCTTTTTAAAAAATTATATTATCGTTAATATTATGTTCCGATTTTTAAAGAAAACAGCTTCCTAACACCAAAATATGGTATAAAAATATCTCCCCAAGGCTATGGTACATCTAATTTTAATACGAGACCATTCCAAAAAATTAATTAACGGTATTAGATTTATCTAGAATTCTCGTTTTCTCTCACTATATATATACAAACATACGGAATAATCTATTATAGATACTTAAAACTATTGCTATGTTTCGGAAGGAAAATTAAAGGATAATAACATTTTCAATAGCTTTTAGTTGTTTTTATTTTCGATATTAACATGACGGACAGACAAACTGGCAGACAAAACGCACAAAAAATGCGTCTTTAATCCTTATGTTATATCCTACATATCTACATACATATTTAGTCTAACGGTTCCGCAAGGTTGTTAACGCGGAAGTGGTAATGGTCTTCAGCCCATCATTACCCATAAAGTGCTTTCAATGGCATGCGTCTCAAATAGCCTCTGACAACCAGTCCAACTCCTGGCCTTCACGTGTGGCTCAGTTACTGAGCCTGGCGGAACCGTTACCACAGACAGGAGAAGGAGCAAAGGCGAGCAACTGGCGACTAAACCAGTAAGCTTCGGGCTGGAGGGGCTCGTTAGCCTTGGTTGGCTACCCATCTAGGAGAAGGAAAACTCTGAATTCAAACCTCCGTTGCCCTGCGGCTACACCCAAACACGGGAAAGGCTTCGGGAGACAACCCTGAAAAAAAATCAGGAGCTGGTGACCCTTAGGCAGACTGTGGCACACCGTGCTACAGCCTGGCAGATCCTGCGGCGCTACTGATTTCAAAATGTATTGGATACTCCGTTCCTTTGCTCACATCAGCTGCGGAGAGGGGGGAACTGCTGTGTGGGCGACATCGTTCCGACCATAAACAATGGCCAGGCTTTCATCTCACTTATTCAAAGCCCTAACCCCAAAAAAACTGGAGAGGACACTCCAGCTTCGCCTTTGGCGTCGGCCAAACACGGGAAGTAGCAGTTACCGATTATAAGCTCAGATGCTCAATTGACGTAAAGCAGGGCGCTAGGGGCCAATTTCGTCGGTGGGAGGGATCCCAGGATTCCAATGGACAGCTACCGCCCGCCTTAAGCTGTGCACCCCTCAGTCACTAAGGTGCTGTCCCGTCATGCCTGTCTTCCTCGTTTGGGTACACGAGGTTAGGACAAAATCTGAAAAGCAGGCACAAAGCCAATATACCAGTCGACATGAAGAAAAAAAAGAGGAGCTCCACTCTTAAACTGGGCACATGGAATGTGTGTACTCTACAAACTGGACTTAATGAAAACCTACCAGACATAGAAGATGTCAAAAATCTGCAATAATAAACGATGAACTGTCCAGGCTCAAAGTACACATTGCCGCCCTTCAGGAAACTCGTTTAGCTGACTTTGGTTCAATCAAAGAAAAATACTACTCCTTCTTCTGGCAAGGCAAAGCGAAAGTGAAGTAAGGGAACATGGCGTTGGTTTTGCAGTTAAGAACACACTGCTGAACACAGTAGTGCAACGGTTCAGAAAGACTCCTATCACTACGCCTTAACACATCTATTGGACATGTGACTTTGATATGTGCCCACGCTCCTACTCTGAGTTCCACAACAGAGGCCTAAGATATGTTTTATGACAACCTTTCGTCTGCTCTTAGCGAGATCCCAACTACGGAACAAGTTATCATCATCGGCGACCTCAATGCACGCGTTGGATCTGACAACTCTGCATGGGACAGCTGTATTGGGCGTTTTGGTATCGGAAAAGTAAATGAAAATGGACAAATACTCCTCGAGGTTTGCTCACTACACTCCCTCTGCGTCACTAATACCTATTTCAAGACTAAACCGCAGCACAGAGTATCTTGGCGGCACCCTCGCTCCAAACACTGGCACCAACTAGATATAATCATGGTAAGACAAAAGTGCTTAAAATTTGTCAAGCTTACCAGGTACTACCACAGTGCAGACTGCGACACAGATCACTCCTTGGTATGTTGTAAGGTCAATCTTCTCCCAAAAAAAATCTACCATACCAAGCAGATTGGAAGACCCCGACTGGATGTAAGCAAGATGTGTCACCCTGATCTCCAGATACAGTATGCCGAATCTTTTGAACGCGAGTATAAAAATATCTCTGAATATACAGCAACAGAAAAATGGGAACACCTCAAGTCCACCATACAAAAGACTTCCCTGGAAATCTTTGGAAGAAAAATTAAAAAACAAAATGATTGGTTCGACTCTAAAGCAGTTATTTTAGCACCTGTCATCAAAGTTAAGAGAGATGCACTCGCTATTTACAAGGCAAAACCTACCCAACGCAACCTGCTAAACCTGAAAGAAGCTAGAGCCAATGCACAGAGGACAGCAAGGATCTGTGCCAATGAATACTGGGTAGAGCTCAGTGAGAATATTCAGCTCGCAGCCCAAGTGGGCAACATAAGAGGGATGTACGAAGGAATCAAAAAGGCTCTTGGACCCTCCCAAAACAAGACAGCACTTTGAAATCAACCACTGGGGAAATTATCACAGAAAAGTGCCAACAAATGCACAGATGGGTTGAACATTACTCTGAGCTTTACGCCACAACAAGCTCAGTCTCTGACTCAGCCCTTAAGGCCATCATACAATTACCCACAATGAACGAGCTAGACGAAACACCCACCCTTTCAGAGCTCAACAAAGACATAGACAACATTGCTGCCCGCAAAGCACCCGGATGCGATGGTATCCCCCCAGATCTTCTAAAACAATGCAAAACTACTCTAAACCAACCTCTACACGAACTGCTTTGCAAATGTTGGCAAGAAGGTGCTGTTCCACAAGACCTGCGGGATGCTAAAATCATTACACTGTATAAGAACAAAGGTGACAGAAGCGACTGCAACAATTACAGGGGAATCTCCCTCCTAAGTATTGTAGCAAAGTCTTTGCTCGAGTAATACTTCCCAGGCTACAAAAACTCGCTGATCGGGTCTATCCAGAATCACAATGCGGCTTTCGCTCAGGGAGATCCACGATTGAAATGATTTTCTCCATCCGCCAACTCCAGGAAAAGTGCAGAGAACAAAGGATGCCTTTGTACATTGCGTTTATTGACCTGACAAAGACCTTCGATCTAGTTAGCTGAGATGGCCTCTTTAAAATTTTACAGATAATAGGCTGTCCACCCAAGCTACTAAATGTAATCATATCTTTCCACCAAAATATGATGGGTACAGTGCAATTCAACGGTGCCAGCTCTGAAAGTTACAGTATAAACAGCTGAGTTAAACAAGGATGTGTCCTGGCCACAACCCTCTTTGGAATACTATTTTCACTGCTAATCCACAACGCGTTTGACAAATCCACTGAGGGCATCTATCTCCATTCCAGATTTGATGGCAAACTCATAAATATTGCCAGACTGAGGGCCAAAACTAAAATCAGAGCCACCACCCTCCTAAAAGATATGCTATTCGCGGATGACGCAGCGGTAGTGGCACACACGCAAGAGGAACTTCAGTCACTAAATGTCCCGCTTCTCTCAGACCTGTAAAGAATATGGCTTGACTATTAGCACGAAGAAAACAAATGTTATGGGACCACCTGCTACAGCACCACCCTCCATCCTCATAGACGATATCAAGCTGGACGCCGTAAACGAATTCTGCTATCTGGGATCCACAATTACAGATGACCTGTCTCTAGAAGAGGAGATGAAAAAACGTATAGGGGAGGCTGCCTCGACCTTCACTAGACTCAGACCAAGAGTTTGGGAAAACCATAAGCTAACTACAGTGACCAAAATGGAAGCCTACAAGGCATGCGTTGTGAGTACACTGCTGTATGGCAGTGAATCATGGACCAAAGCAAAGCAAGAGAGAAAACTGAACTCATTCCATTTGAGATGTCTCCGTAGGATCTTGAATGTCACATGGAAAGAAAAAGTGTGCAATACTGAGATCCTTGCGCGATCAGGTATTCCCAGTGTGAGCTGGCGCTCCTAGATCTAATTTCTGACCTAATTTTATTTCATTTATATTATTTACATAGGCCAGGGCTATAATGTTTGTAATATAGTGTCCTTTTTAATTTTTATAGTTCAGTGCTGAGTATTTTGTAGTTTCCGCTATTTATAACTTTCTGCTAGTTTTAGTCTTTTTCTGTTATTTGTGTTTTACTCGTAGAGGAAAAGTAGTTTTTAAAATAGTTAACTAGCCTTGGAGCTGTGGATGTTCTTTCCTATTTAGTTAGTTAGTTCTGCTTATATTTGTCTTTGGCATTAGTGATGGATTAGTTGTTTTTTTTTTAATATCAGTTTATGTGCAGGTCTGTAAACGGTATAGAGCCCCATATGAGTTTAGAATAGAAATAACTTTTTATCTTCCTTTTTGTATTTTTGTAGGATTTAAATTTTAAGATTCTCTTTTGAATGCTGTTTAATTTGGTATATAATGTTGTGTAGTCCGTGTCTTTAGTAATTTGCTAGATTTTATTGTTGTGTAAGGCTAGGTATAAATTAGGGAAATCGGTAGTCCAGTTTAGTTATAGATAATTAGCGTGACGTCATGCTCTCCGATATGTTCGCGCTGACCAGTTATAGCTAGCTCCGGAACCACGTTGAGCTCTCTTTTGTCTTGACCAGTGGTCAGTGCTGACAGTGGTGCCTGTATAAAGTTATTTTTGTGTAGTGTAATTTCAGCTGGGACCGCCTGTAAGTTGGACAATGTTTTTATTTTTGCTTTTTCTCGTTTGTATTTTAATTGATTTTTTCTACATCTATTGCTATAGTCTAGATGCAGACTGATTAGTGTAGTGGCGTCACTGGCTAGTTAATTAGCCATGATTACCTCTGATGGAACCGGAAGTTCTGTAGACTTGGGTAGCGTCACCCAATTGCGCCAGCCTTAATGCTTTTTGCTTTCCTATACTATGTCTATGTGTAAATATTTTATTATTTTATGTTTTCTATGTATTTTTATGAATATTTTATCGTTAGGATAACCACTCTATTTAAGTTGGCATTTTGTCCTACCTTTTAATGTAAAAGATGGCTGCGGCGTAAGCATCGCTGTCATGGCGGCTTGATTAGTCTTATCTACTATTATCTAGATCTAGCTTATGTTTATTGTAGTCTAGCCTGACCTGCGTTGGTTGTGGCTGGGACTTTAATAACTCAGGTATTGCTTTTATTATCTACATGTAGGTAATCGAAATTACCTCATGCTTGTATTGTGAGTAAGCACTAACTAGGTCTAGACCAGTCCAGTCTAATATATGTGTTATAGTCCATTATTATTTTATTTTTTGAATATTGTTTTATGTTTGTTTATTTTGTAATTGCAGGCTATAATTCCTGCCTAACTGCCTTACGGCCTATCTGTCTACTGCAGTTATTACTGCCTAACTGCCATTATTTCGGCTGTCTAACTGTCTGCTGTAGTTCTGCTTTACTGCTGCTAGTAGTTTACTGTTGGGGTAATTTAGGTGATTTGGTGGTCGGTTTACTTAGTAATAGTTGTAGATTTAGCAACATAAATCCAGAGGCGGCAGAGGGTTTTGGTTAGTGGAGTTGTTAAGTTCAGTTAAGAAGGGTTGATTAATTATTTAGTAGTGCGTATATATAGTTTTGTTTATTTCTAAGTTTATTTTCATTTTCGTATTCACCTATTTTTATTCTTTGTAAGTTGGTTGTAAATAAAGTGCATATAAGTTCCTTTTATAATTTCAGTTTTTTATTTTATTTTTAGTTAGCTAGTTTAGTTTAGTTTAATTGTGCTGTCTGGTTGCTTAGGCTACTCTAGCCCCTTGGTCGCAGACCGAGGTGCACAGATTGGGCCCACCCAGTAGAGCTACCATCTGCCTACTGTTATAAATAAACAAATGTTGAGCAGAAGCAAGTAACAAAAAGGCCTCACTCAGTAGCGCCACCCTGACCTGCTCACACCAGCATCTTTACAGCCCTTAGACAACGCCGTTTGCGCTGGCTTGGACATGTTCTCCGGATGGAGGACAAGCGCATCCCGAAAGTCATCCTCTATGGTCAACTCGCGACTGGCACAAGAAAAACTGGTCGCCCCCATCTCCGTTACATAGATGTAATAAAACTTGACCTCAAATCAATAAACATCAATGCTGATAATTGGGAAGACATAGCTCTAGACCGCAACAGATGGAGAGAGACAGTGATCAAGAAAGCTATGGACAGTGAAAGTAGATGGGTCTCAGTGTTTCTGTGGTGTTTCTTTTTTAGGTTTAGAGATTCCTGTATGAAATTAGTCCTTTAGAGACGTTTTTTTTTGTGTCAGTTTTGTGGATTTTTGTTTTGAGTGGGTGCCTCTCCATGGTTTCCAATTTAGTGAATTGGGAAAGTATTTTTATTTCTTTTCTTTCATCCAGAGAGATCAGGGCAGCGTTTCCTCCATAGCTCTTATGGGTGTTGTTTTGATTGCTCCTGTCATTATCCTTAGACCAATATTTTGAACCTTGTCTATTTTTCTTAGGTTGGTTTGGGCTGCTGAGCCCCATGCTGTGGCACCATATTCTAGTACAGGTCTTGCGTAATTGCTATAGGTCTTTTTCATAATGTTGTGATTTGCTCCCCAATCTGTGCCAGCTAATTTTTTCAAGAGGGATAGTCTCTGGATGCCTTTACTCTGTGTTTTATCTATTTGGTTTTTCCAGGTAAGTCTCGGGTCATAGGTGACTCCAAGGTATGTAGGGCTGTCATTTTTTTCTAAAGCTTTCTTATCTAATGTTAATTTTATTATTTGTTGTTTTGTTGACAGTGAGAATATGGTATATGTAATCTTTTTTGTGTTGACGGACATGCCCCAGTCTTTGGACCAATTATTGAGTATTTCGAGAGCATCTTGTAATCGAAATTTCGATGTTCCTACATATTCCTCTGTGCTAATTAAGGCAAGGTCATCTGCATACATGCTGCTTTTAACTTTCATTGGTAGGTTTTGATTTAGATCGTTTATGAATATTAGGAAAAGTGTTGGGGATAGGACTCCTCCTTGGGGGACGCCAATTTTTATACCCACTGTGTGGCTTCTTTGTCCTTGCATGCAAACTAAGGCTTTTTATTATTATTTAGATATTCCTTTATCCAGGTGTACATTCTGTGGGATATGTGATGCTGGATTAGTTTAAGCAAGAGACCTTGTTCCCAGACTTTGTCAAATGCTTTTTCTAAGTCAACCCACACAATTGTTGTTGGCTTCTTTTTTTTTGAAAGCCATCTTCTATTTCTTGTATGATGAAGGCGATTTGATCTTCTCTTGATCTGCCTTTTCTAAAGCCAGCCTGGGCTTCAGTGATTAGGTTATTTGACTCAAGGATCCATGTCAGCCTTCTATTTATCACTCATTCCATCAGTTTGCAAGTACAGCTAGTGAGGCTGATGGGGCGGTAGCTGTCCAGTTTGTTTCTTGGTTTGCCGTGCTTTAGTATAGGGATCATAATGGCTTTTTTCCAGATGTTTGGAATGCTGCCAGATTTCCAGCTAGCATTGAATATTTGTAGCAGTTTTCTTTTGGCTTGAGGACCCAAGTGAAGAAGCATGTCATTAGATATTTTGTCTAGGCCAGGGGCTTATTTTGGTTTGAGGACTTTTAGGGATTCATCAAGTTCCTTCATTTAAGATTTGTGGTCATTCCCAAGGAGTAAGCTGGATTGTTTTCTTTAATTCTATCTTGGATTTCTGAGTTAACATTTTTATTTCTACTTTCATTGATTTGTATTTGTCCTACGCTTTGGAAAAACTTAATGAATTCATTAGCTGCTTCTTGGCCTTTCAGGGGTTTGTTGTCCTTTTCTATTACTATAGAAGTTGTTCTGTTTTCTTCCTGGTTGAGACATTTGGCTATACGCCAGAGTTTGTGGCCGTCTCTATCTACGTTTAGTTGTTCTGTTTTTTCATGCCAACTTTTCCTCATGGCGGAAAGGTAATTTTTCCTGAAAACTGCGTTAGCTGCTTTTAGATTTATGTTATTTTCTATACAAGGGTTATTTTGTACTGTGTTTCTGGCTTCAATAGTGGCATTGTGGAGTTGTTGTAGGTGAACAGACCAGATAGGGATATAATCTTTTCTTGCTCCTCTAGGAATTGATTCCTTAGCTGCTAGGAGTATTGCTTTGGAGAAAGCTGAGTATGACTTATTAACCTGATTTGATTTGCAGTTTATTGAAGTTGTGTATAGGTCTGTGAGCTTTGAGAATAGGTGCCAGTTGGCTTTTTTGTAGTTCCATCTGGGGATGGTGGAGTTTTCTGATATTTTGAAGGAGGTATCCATACTGATCAATATGGGTCTGTGGTCACTGGTGGCTAGCTGGTCTGCACTTTCTCTGGTGCACTTTTTGGATAAGTTGTCAGTTGCAAAGGCTAGATCTGGAGTCGTTGGTGTTAGCCAGGCTCTTGAGAAAAAGGTTGGTTTATCCTCAGGTTTGTCAAGCAAGATAAGTCTGTTCTCTGCTTGCCATTCTTCAATTTCTTCTCCCCTGGCATTTAGGTCTGGGTATCCCCAGCTCTGAGAGTGACTATTTATATCTCCTAAGATAAGACAGTCTTCTTGGTCAGGTATTTGTATGTGGTCAATCTCTATTTCCTTGTCTGGTGGGAAGTAGCAGTTAAATAGATTAATATTTCCATCTGGGAGAATTAGCTTGGTTCCCATTATTTCTGATTCTCAGGAGTTGGGCATAGTTATGTCTGTGGTAGGGAAGTCATTTTTAATGAGGGTGAGGATTCCTCCTTTGGGTCTGATTCTCTATCTTGTCTGATGCATGTGTAGCCTCTAATGGAGAAACGAAGATTACTGTTCAAATGAGTTTCTTGGATGCAAGCTACATCAATTTCTTTCTCATGCAGGAATATTTTTAGAGCTTCTTTTTTCTTTTGGATGCCCTCTGCGTTCCATTGTAAGATTTTTAGACTTTTGGTCTTGGAGTGTTGGCCAGTAGTATTTACTTTCTTGTCCCTGCTCCTGGCTCCACAGGCAGAGATACACGAACCACCAGCTCCTTCGAGGCGGAGAGCCCGGCCCCCTACCTGCGCGGCGGGATTCCACAGACAGGACGCCACATCTATTAGAATCGTTACTGAACTCCAACATAGATGAGGTTGCGTGTCAATGTGTTATGCGCCAGAAGGCCCATTGACTCCGACCAGCCTGCTTTTCTATCTGGGTGTGCTCCCATAGCCTTTGATCATCCAAGATCATCTGTAAGGCAGCAGGTGTTTATTTTCGGAGTTTTCTCTCTTAGATGAACTGCTATCCCTAGCTAACGAGTTTCATCTACCCGGGTTTAGAGTTAGAGCGCCCTATACTCGCTTTTTGCAATCATTTCCCTTGATTTCTGAGATGTTTTTAGTAAATATTCTAACCAATGGAATACTTCACCTCATCCTCCATGACTGCAAACCAGTTGGTCCGCGGCTGTTTACTTGCTATTCACAGTTAACCGTTATATCTAAGGGTCTTTCCCCTATCCGCCACCTGGGGACGCGCTTGGTGGAAGATGGTAGCTCCCCCAAGGTTCTACGAGTGAAGGAGGCCAATGGATTTATCTAACATAATGTGACGTAATGGATTTTTTCCTTTGACGTAATATGTAGTTAATTCTTTAAATAAAATGCTAAAATAACTCGGTGCACCAATGTCTATGAACCCTCGAGAGCCTGCTCGTATTGATGACTTTCACATTTTTTAGTCTAACTAGGCCGTGTGACGGAGTGGGGTTTTTTCTTTGATGTAATATGTAGTTACATGTAATTCTTTAAATGAAATGCTAAAACAACTAGTAATGTTAATTAAACCTCGTAATCTAGATTCTTTTACACTAGAGCTAGATTTTTAAAACTAGATTTACATTTATATTCTAATTACAAATAATTGTAGATTCTAGATCTAGAATTTCTAGGTCTAGTTTAGAATGTTTGTTGTTTTACATGTTTCGGATGTTATTCTGAGTTGAAGATGTCAACTTCCTAATCAAAATTTAACCTACCGCAGGGCGACGGGAGATGGGAGTGGGCAGGGTTTGAACCTGGGACCATCGATAAATCCATCATAACGACAGTCCAGCGCGCAAACGCAAGACCAGGCAGCCATGATTTAGACTAGATCAAGATCTATAATTTCAATTTCTAGACTTAAAGTGTAGATTTTTATTTCCAAATATCTAATTAAGATCAATATTGCAATGTTATAAATGCTAAAACTAATCTACTATTTTTAAATTTAATATTGCATTCAGTCTAGGCCTATTAATAGATTATCTAGGCCTTTTTTTTAATTTTACATAAATCTTATCTAAATTACATCTACATTATTCCAAATTTATATTTTATACCTAGATCTAATAGAATAGATCTTAAGAGTGATAAATCAGAGGTTAAATTTAGGTAGATCTACATCCTCAATCTAGTTCCATTTAAATGAAAATGCCAATAGCTCTGTTGGTAAATGTGCTGGGACATCGAGCAAACTTTGCCGAAGTACAATCTCGAGACCTGTTCTTTTCTTTTTTCAATTACAAATCAATACCAAAAGATTGTCTAAAATCGCTCGTCTGACATATTGTACATATCCGGTAGTTGTCATGCCGTAATGTGTAATATATCTCTTTATCAATAATAGGCTATTACTATTAGTTTGTTATTAAGCTAACAGCAATGCCTGGTCGTGCAGTTAGCGCGATGGACTAATTATCTTGACGGTTCCAGTTTCATAGCCTGCTTGCTGCCAACCCCCGTCGTCCAGCGTGAGATTAGGATAAGGAAGTAAATTATCTTTAACTTTGAAGGAACATCCAAAACATGTAAAACATTTTACAGAACAAAAAAAAAACATTTTTTACAAAGCCAAATGAATCTTTGAAACATTATTACTTTTGACAATCAAAACAAATTCCGAATTCATGTCTTGAATATTCCTTGTGAATAGGTGGATCCGACAGGGATCTTACTCTGACGGGGGCCCCTCTGAGTTGTGTTACAAAACAAACTCTCTTTGTAATCTTGTTTTTACATTACCTTGGGCAAGATTATAATTTCAACTATTTTATTGTTTAATACAAAGTTTTTTTCAGTGAACATTTAAATGTTACAACCAAAAAAATTAACTATTGTAAAATAAATAAAAGATTGAAGAGCACTCAGCCAAATAAAACTTTATTTTGTTCTTTTCAAAGTACAAAAGTTTTAATACTAATATTAATATAGTGGTAACATCATCTTCAAAGGAATGTGTTATTTGTTTTATATATGTTATCTTTAATTTCTAATTAATGTTATTATTTCCTAAGATACACTTCCTAGATGAACTTTCTTCTACAATTCTCAAGAGGTATTTTCTGTTGTCATAAATCCTTTAATGAAAAAAAATTTTTTTAAACTTTATTTAATCTTAAATCATGCTGTCAAAGGTTTGTTTGCAAGCTGACCCTTTCTTCTCAGGTCTTTGTTTATGTTGAACACAAAGATACCACTGCAGACTACATAAATTAGCACAAATTACACAAATACTTAAAAAAATAAGATATATCATTTAGGGACAAGTAAATTATCATGAATATTTTTATACATCATAAAAGATTATCACAATTTTTCAGCAGTAAATATAAATATGAATATGATATGCATAATGTGATTCAACATTAAAAATATACAATTAATAATGACAAATGTATTCTTTAATTAACACAACTTAAGCTATTTTTTTAAATTATTTATTTTCATATATTTTTGTTCCTGAAATATTTTATTTAAAAATAATAATTTTTGGCAAAGATTGTAACTTATAGCTAGTGTTTAAAAAACTTAACAGAGAAATCCTCTACTAGCATATGAATGTTGTGGGGATAAGACATAAGTCAGATACACTATGGACAGCAGTAGGCAGTGTTCCAGGAGAATATCAGTTTCCAAGTGCCAGACTGTTTCTTTATGCCATCATTTGTGGCTAGATAAAATGATTAAAATAAAGTATTCAATAAGTTAACATATCTTGGGCAAACGCACACATAAATATTTTCTGCTAACCAACATTAAAGTATTTGCTAACACTTTTTAAAATTCTAATACTAGAGTACAAACCTCCGTAAGGGGAGTCTATAAACTGTGTATCAGGAATGTCAACATTTAGAGCAGAGTTACCATCCACAGATACCTAGTTAGAAACAAATTGTGTCAATTTAAAAGGTTGCAATTCAAGTCTTTAGAAACTATACACGTATACTGTTTATAAATCTCAAAATGTATGTGTCCATTAGTGATGCAGCCTTCACTGTACAGTAATCAAAACATGAAAACTTAAAATATTGTGATTTACATTTACCTAAATTTGCACTCTAAGTATATATAGCTCAGTGTCTACACATTGCAGATTTAGTTGACATTGATCAAGATATTTTTTGTGTATTGGTGTTTTATTTGCTAGCTTTCTGAGGTGAGATCTAATAGCATTTTATACACATTATTTTTTAAATTGATCATTCTTTAAAATTCAAGCTACTTTATCATGGAGAGAAAAGAATTATAAACTGCTAGAATGCTCCTTTTTTTTTTTTTAAACAAAGCTTGTATCAACTGACTCTGGTACATATTTAAACACTTTATTTCTCCTCTTCCCATTCATGGATCAGTTGAAAATTTGCACTATTATTTAATGTTCCTAACAAAACAACATAAAAAAAACAAACAAATTAGTTAATTAAATAGTGATAATAATTTTTTTTTAAATATTGACAAGGAAAAATCTTACAGTATTGATATATATATATATATATATATATATATATATATAGATATATATATATATATATATATATATATATATATATATATATGTGGCTGTAAATATTGAGTTCTTTCCCATAAAAAAGTTTACTTTCAACTTCTTCTCTTTTTTTTTCTACCACACATTTTTATTTCGATAAAAAAATGATTCACATTAAAACATTATTAATATATTATCATTATAGATAAACAATATGTGGTGAATCTGATTTCTATATTTTCAGCCATTGAACTGGTCATAATGTGTTTAGATGCAATAGTGTGCATTATTCTAATACCTTAGCCTTAGCTTATCCAATGTGATGACTAATGTTTGTACACAAAATAATGTCTGCTTCATGTGATTCTTACTTTTGTGGCTGATTTAAAAGTAGGTAAAACTTTAGCTTTATTAACATCACTGGGAACACTAGTAAACCAATCAATTCCATTCAATGTACTCATATAGTGTAGGCCATTGGAAGATACAGCAAAGACTCTGGTCTCAGCAGAATCATAACCTAAAATACTGCCAACTCTGGGATCAAGTTCTGTAAAAAAATAAAAAAAAACAAAAAAAACATGTATTTTATGATGTTGAAAATTGTAATTTTGTTATGAGTGTTTTTTGGAAATGTACAAATCTCATTAATGTGAATTTGAAGATAAGGTAATTTAGTTTAACAGGGATCTGCTGTAATCTTTGAAAGATTTGATTTTGTAATAATGTAGAATATTTTATTTACATTTATTAAATTTGTATTCAACTAAAAATTAATCTCAAAATTTTCAGTTTGTTAAAAATTACATGAACATCTAGTTTTAAGCAGATACTTCATGAGAACCAATTACTTTGTATATGTTACATTTATTTGATCAATTCATTTATAAACATTCTCCAAGAAAGCACAAAAAAATCCATCAGTTATTTTTCCTTATAATTAGTATTGTGGGTAATCCATACTTTATATTCCCTGTGCATGAATTCTTTTTTTGTACACAATTTTCAGACATATCTTGTTTGCTGTGTTCTATTTCATGTTTGTTGATTTAATTGCTTTTGTTTCCTCCTTGTGTCTCTTGATGTTGAGCTTATGGTCTGTGTGATGATCTTTTTTTTTCCCTGATCCCTATATTTTGTTTTAATGGCTGTTTAGTTGCTCTTTGATTCTCTGATATCCTTTTAGCAAAAAGGCAAAATAGAGATTCCTTTAACTTTGTTTATTCTCAAAAATCAGTTGTAAAGTTAGTTTTTGATTTAACTTTGGGTTCCAATGGTCTGGTATGAGTGCGCCTTATCTGAATCGCACATGTGCAGGGTGTCACTGCCATTTTTGAGTTGTTTTGGTCCACTGATAGCTTAACACACCACAAGGTGTGAAGTTAAAACTGGTAGTGTTAGCCATTGAACTAGTCACTAGTTATTGTGTTGTGCTACGCTATTGATTGTTCATTTAGCATGATGTTTATAATTGTATAATGCAATTTATCAACCCACCATAATTGTAAATACTCATCCCACATTAAATATTTTACTTTTATGCCATTCCATCCTAGTCATTTGGAGGCAAGAGCAAAAGAGGATGTCTTATCTTTTAAATTACAGATGCATGTTCCTAGGGCAATCTAGTCATGCATGTTAACCAATGAATTAAATTCTGCTCAGGCAAACCATATTATGTATTGTATCTGTTAGGCCACCACCATAAGCAAAACCAGAATCTGACACTCAATGAAGCATCATATTTATTTTTTAAACTTATTTTATTTTAAAATATATTTTTTAAACAAAGAAGGATATTTCTTTAGTAGGACAAGTCCTTTCTTGCTAATAGAGCATTCTAAGTCAGTCAGTTGTTTGGTTTCAAATTTAAAATTATTTGACACTAATAAAACCATCTTCATATATACATATAGGCTACTACAAATTCATTAAATGCATTACATGCATTATAAGTGTCAGGTATCATTTGTCAAACATATTATTTTATTTTATTTAATAATTATTTAAATAATTAACTCAGTTCAAGGTTATATGTCAAGTCTGGTTTTCCCAATGATGCGATGATCATGCATGTAGTGTTTGATACCAAATTATCTGATTGGTTGTAGAAATAACTTGATTTGTTAATCTATTTATGTTAATTTTAAAGTCAAGTACAGTCACGTGGACAGAGAGACGTGCGGGAGCTAGAATTCTTCAGTCGTAGGTTGATTTTTATAAGAGCAAGATGTTTATTGTTATTAAGTCTCAAGCCGATTCTCATACTGTGCAGATAGTTTAATATCCAGTAGAAATCTTTGGAATATTTGATCTAAGTCACAGTTTATTCTTGTAATTTTTGTACATTTTGCTGTTTTCAAGTTTTAAATTAAAAGTTTCTGTATTTGAATTGAGAAGGATTTTCACCTATTTATTTTCTAGATTGCATTTAGATCTAGATATAACATAGTCCTTAGCAAGTCACAGTTGACATCTTCTAATCCTCTGCATCACAGTTATAGGATCTTTATCTAAGAGGCAAAAGTTCATTCAAGATCATTACTACTTCAAGAGCTTTTTTATTCATCGTGACACCTATCATCATCAAAGATCTTCAATGATCGTGATAGAAAGGCACCTTTTAATCAAGTATTAAAGATCAATTGACGTGATAATAATTACCTGACACAACTATGTTTAATATTTTGGTTAAATTGACTTTCTTAACTAATCAACAAAGTTTTTTATTAGTAAGGCACATTGACTTTGGTTGAATATTTATAAGAGATTTAGTTTCAGCATACTCTTTCAGCTTTAGATATGTACGTTATGACAGGGTCCTTGAAGCTATGGGAAATACTTTACTCATGGGCCTGGCTAAGTTTTTTTCAGGGGGTGGGGTGGGGGTGAATCCCCCCTGCTTAAAATAAATTATATATATACATAAATATATATATATATATGTTTGTGTGTGTGTATATAATTAATCTTCATTACATTCTGACCCTTCATTCTTTTGGAAGATGTTTATTGTACCTGAGAATAGGTTCTTCCTGGAGTAAGTGGAAAAATTGTAGACTCCCCCTTGCCAGCAAGTGGGTCTGGGAGAGAGCTCCCCGCCGCCAAGCACTATTTCCGGTATTGAAAGTCAACAAAATACACATTCTGAGGTATCTACTTGCAAAATCCTGCTATTAAAAAGTTTTATTTCAAAAACCTAATGTGCTGTTCTTACTGACTTAGATCCTCCAGCGCCGTTCGGTGCATTGGGCGGAAAGCTGTTTCCAAAAAAATCTGTCACTGGCAATCAGTGGCATAGCTAGCAATGTGCGGGTGGTGCGGGCTGCAAGGGGCATCAAGTGGAGAGGGGCATCAAACTAAGGATAAACTTTCTCAGTAAAAACAACACATTGTACATATATGAAAAAACATAAACTACTTTATTTGAAATGTAAGCTACAAATGCAATACAATATTTGGCTACTTTGTTCATCTCCAATGTTCTTTCTTCAATTAAATGTAAGCTGTAGGCCAGATTGTATTAAATTTACTAGATTCGTTTAAATCTCATAAGGCGACGCACTTTTAAATGCCCATTTTCTTCTGGGGCACATGGTATGTTATTTTATGCTTGGTACGCAGCTTTCATCTATATCTAGAGATTAAACCTCTAGACTATTAAAATTATAAAAAAAAGATACTAACCCATCCATGTCACATCGTCTATGCTTGAAAAACATTTTTGTTCCACACCTCTGTTGGAAAATTGAGAATTAAGTTTTAGAAAAAGTATATTACAAATATTTTAGAATAAATATATTTTTTTTTATAATTTATTTTTTAAGAACTTTTAAAAAAAATTTTACACATGCTTTTTCATTTTTGTAATTTAATTATAATAGTGCAAGAAGGATACAACTAAAGAAAATAAAGGTTCTAGTAAAAAATAGCCATTAAAAAGTCTACAGTTCTTACTTCTTTCCTTGAACACTATCACATACATAAAGAACAGCAGAAGTCCACAGGAAAGATCTTCTAGAGAAGTCTGGTACTAGAGTTAAAAATTAAAATTATATTATAGATTGCTAAAAAATAATTATTATAGTAAATGTTTTAACTTCCCTAACCAAAACCAAAGAATTGCATAGTATATATAGTCCTGTTGTAAAACTTGATTTTAAATAAATAAATTATAGGCGTAATGGCTGAGTGGTAAAGCACATGACTTCTGAGCCAAGGGGTGCTAATTTCGAATACTTGTGAAGGCTGGGATTTACAATTTCATCATCTCCAGTTCAGTCCAGCCAGTTCTAATGGGTACATTATTTTGGGTAAAGTAAACCATGGGCCACAGAAACAGATGACCTTTACATCATTTGGAATCAGACATTGCCATTAATTAAAATATATATGTATATTATTATTATTTATTATTATTCTAAATAAATTTTTGAAATGCCAAGAACATGTCAAATAAACAGAATTAATGACTTTCACTATCAAATAATGTCACAGCAAATAGACGAAAGATGAAAAAGGAACTAAAAGTTATAGTTATTATATTACTGTAAAAAACGCAACAATAGAATTCAAAAGTTTGAATTTTATTAAGACTCACAAGTATTAATAAACAAAAATTATTTTAGCTATAGCCAAAATATTTACTAATTTTAATTATTGTTATTAAAAAAAAACACCTATATTTTGATGTCTACTTAACTTACATTTGATTGCTGGAACTATCACTTCACTGCAGACATCTGAAATATTATAAAATTATTTTCAATGCCAACTTTTAAATTTGATTATAAGCTTTAGTTTTTTTTTTACATTACAATAAAGTTTCTGGAAAGTGTAAAAAAAAACAACACGTATATCAAAATAAATTTTTACATAAGATTAGACGCCATTCAAATATTTAATAACTTTTTAAATTAAGTTTAGTTAAAAAAAATTAACTGTTCAAATTAACTTGTAATCAAATGAAACCCATTAGCTCATGACACTTATCTAGTAAAATGAGTCAATAAAGAATATTTTTTTGTGTGAAATGATTAAAAATTACTTGCATCATGAGACAGCCTTACATAAATAACATTATTCTATTTAAAGCAAAACTTGACATTCTTCTTAATTTATAACGTTTAAAGAACTATGACATTGTTGTCATCTATTCCACTTACATACATGATGACCTTTTTGAAGCCAACAAAATTTTTGCAGACAATAACTTTTGCTAAAAATATTTCACTAATTATTTCTATAAGCTAAACCATTGTTTCTTAATCTGTATTTACCAGATCACTAGAGTTCCACAAGGCCTGAATAGGTGTTCCATGAACTATTGAAGAAATTAAATGGCCTACGAATGAATTAATTCTTAATAAAAATTGCTTTGCTTTGATTTGGTTAGCTCTTCAAGGTAACTGATAAGAATTATATAACAACACGATCCCTATGAACTTTGAACTGTTCTAGATCTGACTTAAATTTCAAACATTAAATAATTACTTTTATTTTGCTTCAGTTTCTTATTATGATCAATAGGATTTTCTTTCAAGGCTGCAACAAAGTCAAGAAACAGGCTTGAGGCCACAGCAAATATTACAATTCAACTGAACAATATCGTACCTCATATCAAGAACTTATGTTTTTCAAGGACACAAAGTCATTCAGTCTTTTTTTTTCATCTTTTCTGTCTGTTATTTTAGTGTTATACTTGAAATAAATAATAATGCTAAATTTAGAATATGGTTCATTACTTCTATTATTTTATATTGCTATAATTCTGCTCCCACACAGACACTGATGGTGGGCAACAGCACAATGTTCAAAATGAGTGATAGATGACATGTTGATATGAAGAAGAGAGACTGTTGAGATCCAGCTGAATTGAGGCAGCACACTTTTAAACGCAAGACAATATGCCAATATGTTAATACTAGCAAGAGAGACTGTTGAGATCCAGATGAATTTATCTGCAAGACATACGAGTCTGATATGTCTGAAACTAAGAGCCGTCCTTTGTACTACCAGAGAATCAGACTAAGGACCTGGAGCAACACTGGGAAGTATGTCAGTGGTCTGTATTAAAGTTTGGGTAGGAAAGGACTGACAAAAGGAAAGACAAGATTCCTGGTTTATCGCTGGATGAAGTCACTGTATGTGTGTTTTGAACCTGTTAATGAACACATCCTCTATTATTCATTTCTTTTTGTTGAGTGCTTGCCAAAGATTTACAGCAATATTTCAAGAAAAAAGAAGTAATCCAACTTAATTTTAAAAATAAGCAATGTGTCAGATAAATTATCTGAATAAAGCAAAGTGATTTGTTAAAGAACAAATTTGGGAAACACTGAGCTAAACTTAAAAAAAAAAATTAAATGATCATGTAATTACCAGCAGGTTTGTCAGTGGATATGCTGCAACCTATCAATTCAAATGAAAACAAGCCCATTTCAGTATTGTTGACCAAATCATATATTATCAGTCGAATGTATCTGTGGACTTGTGGAGATGGCACAAGCAACTCTTGTGTTGAGTTAAACAGATTGGGGTTAATCTAGAAAACAAAAGATAGCTTTACCATAAACATATCTTCAATAAAATATAGCTTAATAATGTCATAAAATTGTGTACTAGATTATTGTCTCAACCAGCATACACTTTCTGTCTTTCAATACCCTCCACAAAAAAGCATGGGCACTTGAGTAGAAAGAATTTGTGTAGGGTTAGCAGATACATGCATGCTCAAAAGAGGACAGAAAAAAAGCCATACAAAGGAGGACAAAAAATTGACACATTTAAAAAATAAAATAATTTGAAAAATTCATTTGATAAAAGATTTAGCATATAAATCATAAACTGTAAAACTATGTTATTTACTAGTATCAGAGACAGTGACTTTTTGCTTTCACACAAACATGATATTTTCTTTAGATTTTCTTTACACATCCACTGACCCCCCCCCCCCCCCCCCCCCCCAAGCTACTTATTGATATTTTAACCAATCTTTGTCGCCACACCCCCTTGTGGTATGTAGGCTGATTTGGTGGGTGGGGGGCAATTTCATCTAATGCTCTCCCCATCCAAACCCTTTTAGTGGGGGGAACGGTCCAACTTTTATGCAGAAATCCTAGTTTGTTAACTAAATTAGTTGAATAAGCTAATTATTGATATTTGAGCCCATTTGTGTATTATGTTACACCACAAATTAAATCCTTACTAAATGTACAGAGGGAGGAGCAATAGATGCAATTGCTGCCCCCCCCCTGGCAAAATTACATAATTTTTAACAAAAGAAATCACTAGTATAAGTTTTATATAGGCCTATATATATATATATATATATATATATATATATATATGGAGTCACCCAACCCCCTATTCTTATATTGTATAAATAACTTTAAAACTATAACTCAAAATTTATAGGCTACTTGAATTCTAAAATAATAAAAAATTTAAAAAAGAATCTAATTGATCTATTGAATTTCTCCTCCCTGTTCCAAAATTTTATTTTGTACAGAGCTTTGAATTAAAGTTCTGTAACAAAACAAAGTTACAAACAGGGGTATTGAAAAAAAAAAAGAATCATTTATAAATATAAGTCTTTTTCAAATATTATTTTTTGAAGAAATATTTTTTGATGGCTTCTATAGAGATTTTTTACAAAGATTTCAGGATACACATTTAAGATTTTAAAAATCTACTGCTGATGACAGAAGTAGACAGGAAATGAGAACCTTAATTGACCACCGATGGACAAAAGTTATGTCTGCACTTGATCTGGCAAAATATAATGGTTGCAGCTGGGACAGCATAGCTATGTGAAATAGTGTACTCATGAGTAACCTTCAGACTTGAAGAAAATCCTTATAAGACTAAGACTGCTTTATTGATCCTTACGGAAATTTGTTGTGATTACAAGGACTCTTTTCTCATATAAAGACAACACAACAGAAAAATACACATAAATACAACAGACAACATAAAGAGTTCATTCAGCAACTACACACAGGTATCTTGGTGCATTTCATGTTTCATAATATATTAATTGAATTAAATATGTCATTCCAGTAGGCACTGGCATGGAAGTCCAACATTTCACAAATGATGCAAATGGCTGCCTGAAGGAGGACATAACCATAAAAGAAGAACATGCCCAGACAAACGGTTACACTTAAGCCTTTACATTCCTCCTATATGAGTACTCCAAGGTGTTCTTTTTTTTCCTAGAGAAAAACCAAGGTGGACTATCCATATTTGTGACTTGTTTGAACAATAAATATAATGAGAAAAAATATATTAAAAAAAAGGTCAATGTGATAACATTAAAAATAAAAGCTAGTCGAAAGGTTCTCTACAAAAATGTTTAAAAGAAAAGAAGGACTAGAAATATTGTTAAACAATGTCTTACATCATTGTTATTATAATAAATCCATGCCAGTCCATCATCGCTGTACTTCAACTTTAAAGTCTTTAGTTTAGCTCCTGTAATATTTTGCTGTAGTAGTATTTTAGTTACTACAGTTTTGTTCCCAAAATATACTTGAAAGTATCTCTCCTGACTGACTTGACCAGCATGAACAAATGGCGACCAACCTTTATTTCATCACAAAAACATCATAATGTTAGTTGCAATGTGTTCAAACTCATATCAGAAATAATATCAGAATGTGTCCATATTAAGAAATTTTCAACAAAATCATTTATGTATTTATATTTTAAATTCAAAACACATACATGATACATGTACTACTTAATAAGATACATTTATGGAATAACATGATTCATGTTTTTAAGTGATCAATGGTTTAACAAACTTAATGATACATCCTGTAACATGAGCTATGGTTAAATTATTTTTTTTCAAATAGGTATTTCTTTCTTCTTAAATTTTACTTTACATATTTTTTTTAACAATTTGCATGCTTAATTTGCTATTGCCCAGTTATTAGTATTGTCACAATAAGCTTATAGGCAGGACACAAGGTCAAGGCTAGTCACATGAATGTGATATCACATGCTCAGATGATCATGAGTGCAGATTTTTGTGCATAAGTTATGTGAGGTCACAAAATGGTGGGAAACAAAAGGTGAATGTTGATAGCCTTGGCATTGGAGGAATGTTACAGAGGTTTTGGGAATGAGATTATAAGAAAAGTAGTTGAAGTTTTTTAAGTCAGTTGCAGTCAGGGTCAGTTCTAGTTAGGCCTCAGAGAGTGAGAGCTAATTAAAATCAAATAGTTGCTTAATCTATTAAATCATCACATGTTATAGTATCCTGTATTTATATTTTCTCACAAAAATAAGCACTTCAATTGTGACTATTTTATCCATCAATTTAACTATTAATTGTAAAAAGAAACAGACTTTAGCCTTGCCCTTTAATGTAGAACACAATACTTGATTCTTATTCTTACACTTTTATGTGTGTTTGCTTTTAGTGTGTTGAGTCATTTCAAATCTAATATTTTAGGGTTGTTTTTTTTTACTTTGTTTAAAAAATAAGAATTTTTTTTTATCAATGAAGGAGACTCTGATTCAAATGTGATAACCTTTTAATTCATCATCAGTCTTTACTACCAATATATCTTAATAAATTCATAAACTAACTAATTAGCACTTGTGATTTTTTAAATGCTGTCTAGCAGGTTTTCAACTTATCCAACTTATATATATATAGTGGGAAGCATGGTCTAGAGGCTATAAAAATGAAAGTAGCACTATATAAAAGCTATAATTTATTTATTTATAGAAAATTTGTCCATCATGGTTTGATGATGACCACTTGCATCATTCTGGGGGATGAGGGATTTATGCTGATTTTGTGCCTCCTCATCTGTTTAGTGACACCTATGTCAGCCTGGAACGTTTGACTGGGCAGGTAATCCCAGCTAGAGCTTATGCCAGTTGCCTTGATTTTTTCTGACACTTTTCTTTTGCTGTTGTCTTGCCCTCTACAACTTTTGGACCAATTTTCATAGCACAGCATAGAATCCTATTTTTTTTAATCCATAGAAAATCTAACAATAACAATATTAACCACTATTATTAAAAAGCTTTCATAAACTTTAAGACTTTTGTTGTAATAAGTATTTATGCTAAAAATAATGTTAGGGTCACACTCATCCTAAAAAAAAATTTGGCTTTTCAAAAAAAAAAAAAAAAAAAAAAAAAAAAGGGAGTGTCTTTGAAGTTTAACTGTATTTACAAAACACAATTTAATTTTAGTGCTTCACACATTCAGAGATATTATTTCTATATTTGTACAATAAGGACAAAATATACCTGCATTTCCATATCTTCCTTGGTTAACTTCATGTCCTACTATTGAGTCATCAGAAGAAGTGAGTTGGCATGTCTTGATCTGACCAGACTGTAAACCTAGAGGCCCTGTGTTACATGCAACTGAGACAAAAAAATAGAAATGATTGCATCACAACATCAGTATCTGATGTTGTAGGCTTATGTGTTCATTTTAAAATTTTAACAATAAAAATATTTAACTTTTTAAAAAAGACAATACATCCTTAATACAACTTATAGAGTGATTGTTTTTCTCTTAATAACAAATGGCTGTTAGATTAAAAAACAATAGAACATTTTTTACCCCACCTCTCCCCCACAAGAAAGAATCCTGGTTAAGCAAATATAGATCTACTAGACTTTATAATATTCCAATGATAGGCCTTTAGATGTAGATTAAAAAGATAACTAGTACAACTTTTCTGAACATTAATTTATTAAACCCTTACATTGGGAAATTCCCAAACACAATAGGAAAATGATAGTTCTTTCAAATCCAATGTTGGATTTAGACCTTGAACTAGTTCTCTAGCCAAATTTAAATTTATTTCTTTTTTACTTGAGAAGTTATAATGGTCAAACTAAAGGACAAATTTCCATACGGACAATAAAGATTATTATTATTAAGTTTTCCCCAACAAGCTAGTAATTCTTTTCTCTTACATCAACTGTAAAATTTCTAGGAAAAATGTTAGAGCCATTTTTGAGATCCATTTCCAGATTTCTCACTCTGCCCACCCTCCTGACTTGAACAGAAGCACTGTAAAAAAAAGCTATATAGTTTCATAGAACATGTAAATGTAATTAAAAACTGTTTCTTACTGCCACCATCTGGTGTTGTGTCTATGGTAAAGTTCACATAATCCAAACTTCCTGAAACATCTTTTATTGTGTTAGTATCACCAACCAGCTGATAGCTCATGACAGTATTCAATCCAGATATCCCCAAAGGTACCCGGTATGTATTGTTAGGTTCCAGTATAATTTTTACACAGAAAGCATCAGTAAAAAAAATTGTACCAAACTGGAAAAAATGCATTATTAGAAAAGATATATACATACTATCATTGATATAAAAGACTATATCTTAGTACAAAAAAGTAGCCATTCAAGATAAGGGAAGTGAGAGAGTTAAATTTTATAGCACTTAGATAACAAAAAAAAAGTAAGTCTTTATTTTGTTTTCACTAGATTAGTATTTTAATGTAATAAAATTGAAAATTATGGCTGAATGTTAACAAACTACATTTTTATGCATAAATTCATTATGTAAAATGTTTATTACACATGTAGGCTTATGTAATATTAGATTTTCCCCTCAGGTTTAAGTATATAAAGTCCTAGTAGCATCACATATCCATTCAATTATTATAAATGTAAACTTTACAATATAATGAATAATTTATGAAAATAATAAAAAAGATTGGCCCCTCTTTTAGCTGAAATAAAATTTAATCAAAGCATCAACTTTTAAAATTATTTGGAAGTAGATGTTACTTATATTGTATTATTTAACATGGCAACTTATCCTTTAATTTCTGTTGAGATAGAGCAACTTCTGAAGTCACAGAAAACACACATCCCCTCAACAAGATATAACTTATTTTAAATATCTAAAAAAAGTTTTTTTTTTATAGTTTTTTGTTTTAATTGTAGAGATCTTTATGTATTTGTTTTAATGTTTAAAAAATACACTAAGATTTTTAAATTTTATTTTCTAGTTGAGAATCAGTTCTGAAAAAAAAATTAATCAGGAAGAATAGCATCAGCCTTAGCCTCTAATAAGATCTTTAGAACTCTTCTTTAAAAAATAAAAAAAGGAAGAACACCAAAATATATAAAATATATAAAAATCTTATATTTTACCTGCAGGGAAAGTGTGCCATTGTTCTTTGAAATGGCTAAAATATTTTTTTTCTCAGTCTGCATAAAAGCATCCACAAATGAAACATAAGGTGGTAAGAAGATATTCAGCACTGCATTTTGTGCCTCAGCTCTGGATGAGTTGGACAGGGCTATAGTTGTCTCAATCTCTACATTGGTACTATTGTAAACAAAGTTGACAAGAAAGTATAAGGTAAGATAAAATAACTATGCACGTTTATTTCTTTATTATTTTTTCATTAGAATTACTTTTGTATTAATCAACTCAAAAACAGAATTATTACAATATATATATATATATATATATATATATATATATATATATATATATATATATATATATATATATATATATATATATATATATATATATATAGACTAGGGGTGCACCGGATAGTACTTTTTGATATCCGGCCGGATATGACCGGATAGTAATATTTGATATTCGGCCGGGGCCGGATACCTAAGTGTCTTGTTAATAGCTTGTGCAGCTGAACATTTTACGAAACTGTTAAATAACATACCTATATTCGTTGGTTTTATTTTTTTTACTTTTATATACCGTATTGTTTTAAACTCTGTTACTGATTGATTTATTCAAGCTTAACAGTATTTCTAAAAATCTGTTTAGCATGAGTGTGTCTGTGTATATGTACGATGCCACCAACTGTAAAGGATGTGTGTAGGATGGTCAATGTAAATAATGTTAGTATATATTTAACTAGTTACTAATGTAAATATCTCATAAGTAAAGTACAATCTGCCTTGTATAGTGGTCGGATGTATGTGTTCATGAATTTCAGACCAACAACCTGGTCAGATATACGTAGTGAGCCGACACATGTAGTCCTAGTGTAGTGTGTATAGTTGTTTGTGTTAACCATCACGCATTGTTTTTTCCTTGAGCATATGCACGCAATAGAGTTGGGTGTCAGTCAAAAAAGATAACACATTGGCATGGTCAGTCAAGCATATAGATAAATTATACCCGTCCACTAGTTAGAGGTCAAGGTTGTTTTTTTTACGCTCCAACATATCGTTTCTTTGTTTGCTAGATCTAACTGCGGGACTATTATTCAATTGCTTTTATGCGATTTTAAAATTTACTGTAAGGTTTTCCGTTATTTATTAAGTCAAAAGAATTAAAGAATGAAATTAGCTTTCTTTCTAAAGGTTTTACTACAAGGCAAAAAACACACACTCGCAAACATGCACATCTTTGTTTTATTTTATTGTGCAAAGAACGTACGTAAGAAACATTAAATGCAAAGAACGTACGTAAGAAACATTCAATGCAAAGAACGTACGTAAGAAACATTCAATGCAAAGAACGTACGTAAGAAACATTAAATGCAAAGAACGTACGTAAGAAACATTCAATGCAAAGAACGTACGTAAGAAACATTCAATGCAAAGAACGTACGTAAGAAACATTAAATGCAAAGAACGTATGTTAGAAACATCTTCCTTAATTATTACTTATTAATTATTTTATTCGTGGTTTCAGAAACTGTTACAAAAGGGAACGATAGTAGGCCTATGGATGTCAGGTGTGTAAAAGTCGTCCTAGCCTGATACACAGTGGCTAAGTACGCATCTGAAGTAAAAACAAATAGTAATAACAAGGAGTTAATTGACTGTCACAAATTATTAAGAATATCGTTATCAAATCAAGACACTTAACTGCAGGAGGAATATTGAAGTTAACACGTTAGAAAAATTACTTAACCGTTAAAATTTATTGACAGTGTAATATCCTTTGTTAGCACGTTGTGTTTTTTCATTCTGGCTTATAAATGGTTAATGTCTATCAATACATTGGGTGTCAAGGACCAAAGAAATAAAGAGTAGGGGGTGTTTAGCTATCCATTAAAGATAGCCCTGGTAGTGTCTTCTACAATATAATTAGTTACTGGCTTACTGGGCTATATAATCTCGCGGTTTGTGTTCTGTGTAGCTAAAGGTTACTCGTTTAGGTATGTGTGATCTTTAGTCCAGCTTACTAATTGAGATTTATGTTCAAGTAACTTGGCACACTTGAAAAGGTGTGGCCTCTAGCCCAACCACGTGATTAAGATTTTTCTCCAAATAAGCAAACTCTTTGTCCGGATACCCGTGTCGATGTTTGGCTAGAAGTCCAGTCCACTCCCCCCCCCCCCCCCCCCAATTAAGATTAGCTACTAAGTAAACAAACATAGTTCCCTCGTGTGACCTCTAGAGAGTGCTTACGTCCACTGTATCTGATTTAGGGTCACCTGTCAATTAATGAACTCAATGTGATAGACTAAACAAATAAAAGGGGGAGGGTGGAGTTTATCTGGAAATATACCTGGTTACCTTAGAGGTTTGGCTCCTGTAGTCCAGCCCCCCCCCCCTAATAAAGATTAACTACTAAATAAACAAACTCAGTTCCCTCGAAAGGTGTGACCTCTAGAGAGTGTCAATACGCTGACATTAAACTTACGTCCATCGTATTGAACTTGTGGTCACCTAACTATAAAAAAAACTCAATGTGATGGACTAAACAAATAAAAGGGGTGGGAGTTTTTCATCTCTATCTCTGGAGATATACCCGCACAGCTAGACAGACGTCTGGTCAGCATGACGTAGTCAAGGAATGTAGCATTTTAACATGTTAACTAACCTACTCAAAGGTCAAGACAAATTGAAAAAAAGTGTCAGCCATTGCTGCTCTGTATGTAAAGCGCATTTATGATGTAAAGTTTCATTTCTATTTATAATAAGTTATTAACATGCCTTGTCTTTAAACGATGTTTGGTGTATATTCATAATGGCTCTATTTTTAAGCACATTATTTTGTTTTAATATAAACATTAATACATTCTACAAAAGACATTAATGGAACTAGCTTCCCTTAATCTTATTAAATAGGTGTATTTTTTACTATCCGGTTTGCTATCCGGTAGTGATATCCGACCGGAGCCGAATAGCACCGGATAGTAAAAAATGCCGGATATTCGGCAGAAGACGGAGCGACTAATATAGACAGATAGATAGATATATTATAGATAAAGATATATATTATATATTTACTTATTTCAAATGAATATTAATTAATTTATTGATAAACAAAAATAATACACAAAATAAACAGTTAGTTGTCCTTGTATATAAAAAAGAGCAATTATTAATGCCAGCTATAAGCAAGCAGTGACCAACCAAACTTTAGTCAAGATGCAACTTTTCTTGCTCTGTGATCTCTGCAGCATCAGCTACTCAAGCTAAATTTAACAAATCTGTGGCCATATAATATTCCCATGACTTTGAATATACTAAATATTTGATCAAATCTCTGATGAGCCTTTGCATTTCTTTTTTGATCAATATCAATTTAATACAAGTAAATGATATTTTTTTAGGACATCAAAAACTAAAAGATTTGTTTCAAGTTTGCTTGTTTTTCTAAATTAAATATAAGTAAACACTTTCACGTGAGATTTAATACAAGAATACAAGTAAACATGCAAAAATTGCTTAAACCTAGATGATCATTTTAAATGAAATAAATTGTTTATTTTTTTCTTTTATTATTCAATAACCTTATGTGTGAACTCTAAAAAGAGGATTAAAAAGCTTATAGGATAAAGACAGGTTACAATATTCAATGAAATTTCAATTCTACAGGGCCTAATGCTAGAAGTGGGCTGTATAATATCAATGAAGTATCCTTACTCTTCAACAACTTAGTGAATCAAATTAAAAGTATTTATTTAAATCATCCTACACATTGTTTTGTCAAAAAATTCTTACACCTTTAGGTAATTGGATTGATTTATGATTACCTGGTAGAAGTGGTTGTGTTGAGCAAGGAGGATACATTGAAAATTAAGTTCTCAGTACCATTACGTTGCACTAGAATAGTCACGTCTAAAATGAGGACAACATTAGCAACATGGATACCAAAACTGGCTATGTAAGGTTTAGTATTGATAGCTGTTGGGTGGTCAGCCATTTGTAGAGTCACCTCAACAGTAAATGTGTCATCATCAGAACTTTGATTAAATCCATATCGATATGACTGACCTAAGAGCATACAAGAGACATAGCATGATAAAGAATGAACAGTAATTACATTTCAAATGAATCTTCACTTATTGACACTAAACCTATAGGTTGTGATGAAAGTACTTTGTCAATGAATAAGTGTTGAAAGTACATAAAAAATTTGAAAAGTTATAATGATTTAAAAAGTTAAATGCTTTTAAAAACCATTTTTTATGAATTCATTTTTAACTTTTAATAAAACTTGCCTCCATTACTTATCACACCAAGTTCAGCTTCATACTTAGTTATCTGAGATGAATTATAAGCGGAAGATTTGGTAACTTGAAAACTGTTTTGAGCCAGAGCCATGTTGGGAAGGTTTTTGCCACTGCTAACAAATTTGACATCCATGATGGTCATGATGGCAGAGGTGTTGTAAGGCATAACTGCATCAAATGTAACCTGTTTCATAGACACTGAATGTTGGTATTTCTAATGACTCTTGACAAATTTAATTTAGATATTTATTTAATGTACAATTATTATCTTCACATTATTTAAAAGTGTTAAGTAAATATAAATATTTGTCTTATTTTTACTTAGCCAATAAATCTGGAATACTGAGAATAAGAAAGGTAAATGACCACAAGAACAAATGATAGCATTGAACTTCAAAGGAAAATGAAAGAAGACTAGCTTGAGGTTGTAAGAAACACTTCAAGACATACAATTTAGTGAAGTCATTTCAAAAACCTAAATATTAATATAAATAAAGTAATATGATAATTAGATTAATCAATTTTATTGTAGTTTAGGATTTTACAGTAAAGTTTCCATTTCTAGCCTAGCCACAGAAGAGGGCAGGGCTAGAAAGGTAAAGATTATAGGATTGGAAAACAAGCCAAATAAACTTCTAGGTTTCTACTATTGGTGTTTTGAGAAAAAAATCAGAAAACCTATGCCTATTTTTTAATTTACTTTTTTATTTTTGTATATTTAAAACAATGTAAATTTGTTTCTAAAATAAAAACGTATTTCTTATTCATCTATCCATGTGTTCGATTATAAATTGTATTTAAAATGTAATTTAAAATATTGATAGACCAACTGAACTTACTTTAGAAGATGTGAATGGAATTACAGTAAAAACCAGTGGCAGCGTTCTGAATCCTGCTATTGCCACAGTAATTGTGTTTTCTGTAGTGTTTAAGTAGGTTCCATTTTTTATTGTTGCATTACTCTGTCCAGTAAAAATGTAAATATAGTTTTCACTTTGATTAAATATGTCATATTTTTATGTCAACAATCAAAATTTCTTTTAGCATTGGTTAAGAAGAATACTCATCTGTTTATGTTATATAGCCTATTTACAAATGCAAGTAATATTTATTTATAATTTAAAAATTAAGAAGTGTCCATAGATGCTCAAATACTTACAAGATAAACAGTTGCATAGTTTGAAGCATCACCTACAGTTAAAGACAATGTTTGAACAAGAATACTTTGATTGTTGGAGTTGACAGTGAAAGTTACTGATACATTGCTTCCAACTGCAACTGTTGCAGAGTCCAGGAGACGTACAAGGCTCTCAATTCGAATCTTAAAGTCAAAATAAATGCATGAAAACATAAATTTAAGTTTTCAAAAACTAAAACTGCTTATCACGCAGAACTAAAATAAAAACCTAAACACAAAACTGGTGAATGCACTTACTCTGTTGGCTGATGAGTCAACTGTATTAGTTCCAGTGTTACAGACATAACCAAGTTTGATTTCCCCAATGTCCGTGTACAGTCCTCCAACATTTCTAATGGAGTAATATAGTATATATATATATATATATAAATTATTAGTTAATAGCTTTACAATGAAATTGAAAATATAAATACTTTTCATAAAGCATATTATGTGTTTTACTTTAAATGAATAGAAAACATTAATTACTTTCACTTACATTAGGAAAGAATCTAACAGGATGTTATTTTTGATGAAGTCCAATAGTTTGCACACAAAGAAGCAAAACTATTTAGCAATTTAACTTTCAAACAATTAAAGTAAAGTTCCCTCTTTGACCTTGCATTTAAGGGGGCAGAATGTAAAGGTCATCTGTTTCTGTGGCCCATGGTTAACAAGACATTCATGTGGCTAACACAATGATCAACCTCTATTCCTTAATTGTTGTTAGAGCTGGGTGGAATCAGAAGCGTCCTAAAAGATTCCAGGATTAGGAATTGAAATCTGGGACCCCTCAGCTCAGAAGCAAAGATCTTTACTAATCAGCTACTGTGCCTCCTTTCAAAAATATATTTTGCTAATTAGGTAAAGAGATGGATCACTTAAGTGAAGTGTTGACTCTAAGTAAGTAACAAATCAGTTGTTTATTACTATACCACCCTTGCTATTAATAAGAGTTACAAGAGTATTCCCAAATACTGCGTGGTACACTACATTTTATATCAAATTTCTAGTAGCTAGTATAATATATAAATCATGTTAAATGACAAAGCTTTATGCATTAAATTAACCTTGGCTGATACGTAGTAGTTGTGTGTGCTTGTGTTACACAAAGAACATTGTCTCCCTTGTCTAACAGACCAATGTACAATATTTCCATCACATTAGGCAGATTAAGTGGTGTGCTGACAGTCACTGACAGCTGACTAAAAGACACAAAGATTTTGTTCGATAAATTTTAGATCTTAATACATAATTTTTAAGATAAAGTTAAAATATAATGTCAAATAAACTAATATTCTAATGTTATAGCTCAGTCTATCTTTAGTATAAATAGTCTGATAGTATTAATGAACATAGAAATATTGAAACACACCTTGTAGAGTTGACTACTGTGTCTATGAACAAAACTACACGTTTAGTTTCTGATTTTACAATATAAGTAAAATTTTCATCCGCTACTGGATCTTCACTTCCTGTGATTGATAACACTGAGATATTTCCAGTTAGTGAGGTACTTGATAGCTGTGGAAAATGTATAGTGTTCTCATAGTTTAACTATTGTGAAAAGTGTGCCTGTTTATTATCATAACTAATTTGAAAGGCACTGCCTATTTCAAGTAGTGTTAAATAAGTTATTACACATAAAGACAAGGTAGCAAAGAACTCCCTATGTACAAAGAGAAGGTGGACATGGAAAACCAAAAAGCATGTTATCAATTAGGTTAGAACGCACAGATTACTTCTCAATTAGGTTGCAATGCACAGATTACGTCCTGCTATTGAGATTCCATTTGTTTTCATGCTCATCCCAGGCAATACAAGAAGTTAAGTAAATCTAGAAATTTTAACTTAGGATTTTAAGATAAAGAGAATTACAGTGTAAGCACTGGCAAATGTTGTGTTTGTTGTTGCTGTCACTGTTGCTGTTGTATTCAAGGAAGAACCATAAGTTGGGCCATATTTCAAAAGCACATTGACAGTATGGTTAGAATTATTAGGTGCCTTGGTTGCATCTGGAGTTAGTTTGGTCACCAGCTCAAGTTCTATTGTGTTAGAATCAAAACTGGATGATTGCACTAATGTATCCACACCTGAAAATAGTAAGTTGAATATTACTAATATATTATTTGGCACTGTAAAATAAAAGAGACAGTATGAGCCATAATTGTAGAAAACATAGCAACATAACATATTGTCAAAATAGTATAAAGTTTTCATATGTTTAAACACTCATTAATCTCCTCACTTATCTAACATATTTAAATAGAATTCTTAAATCAAAGATAAGTATACTGACCAACATTATCTACAATGCCAATATCAATAGAAGCCTGTTTGTTGACACCTAAAATCTGGTCAGTTCCAAAGATACGTTTGACTTTTGCTGAGCTGTCAATGCAGGGGTAACCATCACCCACTCGTACCAGTCGAATATCACAGATACTTAAAGCATCATCCTAACAAAAACATTAACAAAAGAGTAGTCATGATTTCAAATTTAAAGAATACTTTATGTTTGTTTCTGTTTATTTTATAATATAATTATAAACATTTTTTAAATATAGGATATAAAATAGATGTGCACAAGTTTTGGCAAAAGTTTTGTCAGTCTAACATATTTTTTTAATTACAATTCAAAAACTGGAAATATAATCTCTTTAAATCTTTACAGCATCAGAAACAAGACTTTAAAAAATGCTATCCAAACATTTTATGTAAAATATAGGTCAGAATGTTAGATGTATAGCTGAGTAGCATAAATCACTTGGCTATCTATGAATGGGGCTAGGATTCAAATCCAGAGTCAAGCTGTGTTGTTTTTTATGAGTGTCAAACGCTGCACAGACAGCATCTTCTAGATACTCCTTTCTCACACAAAAGAGATTGGACCATAACACCCTGAGTATGCTATAGCAAGCAATAACCAAAATACAATATAGCAATAAAAAAAAGAATAAGATTTATAATTCAATGAGTGATTAGTTGACATGACAGACTTATGAAACTTAAAGTGATATTTTCTTTTATAATACTATGCTTGAGGACTTGATACTAAATGATACCTTATGCATTTGATATATCAAGAGTAACTGTTCATAAATGTTGCATACTAACATAACACTTTACAACACATTGGTTGAAGTATAAATATATAAAGCACTTACTGAAGTTGAAATATTCAGTGCAAGTGGACTAGTGCTGTTTGGTGCTAGTTTTATTCTTATATAAAATTTAGCTGGAAATCCAAGTGGAATGGAGTTCAAGTTGTAAGTGTTGGCAACAGCGGTGATGTAAGGTGTTGCTGACTGAAAGATGAAAACTTTTAAGTCAATTTGAATCATAAATGATCTTTGAAAACCTAGTTACATATTAATTTAACTGCTTTTTGCTAAACATTTACATATTAATACAACTTACACCATATACAAACATATTACTTACTATTCAAACAATTTATAAATTCACTATTCACACAATCATTTGAAAATCATTATTCACCATTTAATCTTTGTATTAATTGCTATTTTTGTGGTTCATTATTTAATATTAAACTTGTATAGCCCATTCACAATCTTTCTCATAATTCATCAATCACCATTCAGCATTATTCTCCTAACTAATCAATCACAATTTACACATATTATTTTTTGCCATTTAATTATTTATTAATTTAATTATTTGATTTTATATTGCAAGTAACTTGCAAGAATTTGCAAAAATTAATGTCATTAAACAATTATTATTGATATGTCATATATGTCAAGCCAACATTTTGGCTCTTGTGTAATGTTATAGTTCTTAGTTGAATGACCATCAATCTATTCATGCAGTCAAAATAGCTAACACATGTAAAAAAATAAAATTAGCTCATACTAAAAGTGCAATATCTAATCTCCAAATAGTCCTCACTAAGTCATAGTGATATATTGATAATAGAATATTTATTTGTATGTCCTATCCCCACTGAGCTTTGCATTGAATGTCAAGAATTGTCTAGTACTGACTAATATATATATATATATATATATATATATATATATATATATATATATATATAAATATATATATATATATATTAGGGTGGCCCTTATTTTTGAACTTTTTATTTTCTAACCTCTGACCCTCCAGAAAGTGTCCTTATGATAAGAAAACATTGTTTGCAAAATTTTACGCAGATATTTAATCATTTAGGGGTAGCTCAATAACATTGAAGTTTACAATAGGCACTCATTACTCAGCAGCATGACATGTGAAGCAATATTGCATCATCATCATGTAATTAATATGTGTGATGCAACATTGCATCATCTAAGTAACAACTCTAGGTGATGCAACATTGCATCATCTATTTAATATGTCTGATGTAATATTGCGTCAGCCTGCAGTGTTGTGTATTACCTAAGCAAGCATGCGATTACATGACAGACTGTCATTGTTAAGTGGTCTCTTTCACACTGTCAGTGATGTAAAGCATTTTTGTTTAATTAGTTGAACAGTGAACACTTCAGTGAACACTCATCTTTTTAGTGTTATTATGGCTTCTGTAAGTACCACCACCAAAAGCAGAAAACCTGTGTACTTATTGGAGAAGTTTACAGAAGAAATCAGAGGTCAGAAGTTGCCCTCAAACCGGCAGGCTCTTGGACACTTCCTCTTTCTGCACCTACAACAGAAGAAGACTGTCCGCGAATCATCAACGCTTACTGTTGATGAAATTGAACAATTCTGGAACCGTGCACGAATTCCGGTTCGTCATAAGCAGGATTCAATCAAGAAGATTGAAGTATTGTTTGATCAATGGCGATCTCTCAAGAAAAATGCCTCGAGACGAACAGATACACAGCAAAGGAATGAAGAGCAATTCACAGAATTGTTTGATGATCTGTTTGATATAGCCCATGGTGAGGCAATGAGTATGATAAAAATTGATGAGGATAAAGAATTTCTAATTGCACAGAGAGAAAAGGGGCGTAGAGGCGGCATGTCATCAGTGGATACTGTATTAGCGAAGAAAGAAACAAAACAGCATCAGAAGTTAATTAAGGAGCAGGAACGTCGATATAAATCTGCTTCTGAACAGGACAGTTTGCAGGAACAAGTTAGTATTGACTGTAGCAGCAGTAGCAGTAGTGATGACGACACTGATAAAGATGTTTCATATCATTTGGCCAGTGGTGTTACCAGTTCCGAGTTACCACCTGCAGCAAAACGTGGTCGACAAACTATTATGACACCCGACCTGGCAGCCTTCCTAGATCGCAACAAGGTATCCGATCGGGCTGCTGTAATGATTGTTGGTGAGACAGCGAAATCACTCGGGCAGGACATTAGTACACTGACTCTCAACAGGAGTAGTATTCAGCGCCAGAGACAGCACTGCCGAGCAGAATGTGCAGAGAAGATTCAACAAAGCTTTCAACCTGGTGGTGTACTGGTCGTTCACTGGGATGGCAAGCTTCTACCTGATGTCAGTGGTCAGGAAATGGTGGACCGCTTGCCTATACTGGTGTCTTCTACCGATGGGGATGTACAGTTATTGGCCGTTCCAAAAATTCCTGCAGGAACAGGGTCTGCGCAAGCCCGTGCAGTCTTTGATGCACTGAATGAGTGGGGAATAACCAGTAATGTCCAAGGATTGTGCTTTGACACCACCAGCTCTAATACTGGCCGAAAAAATGGAGCCTGTGTTTTGCTTCAACAGCTGATTGGTAGGGATCTTCTGTACCTTGCTTGCCGTCATCATATGCTCGAACTTGTGGCCAGTGCAGCATTCACACAAGTTATGGGTTCCTCATCAGCACCAGAAGTTCTTCTCTTCAAGAGATTTAAAGCACACTGGCAGTTCATCGATAAGAGTCAATTTCAAGATTCATCTTCTGATCAGGAAAGTGCCCTTGTCATTGCTAGCATCAAGGAGGCTCTTGGAACGATGCTCATGTCTGCTGTGGCTGAAAACCAACCTCGTGATGATTACCGCGAGTTAGCAGAAGTAACGCTGATCTATCTTGGCATAACTCCACAACGTGGAATACACTTCAGAGCGCCTGGGGCTATGCATCAAGCCAGGTGGATGTCAAAAATTATCTACACCTTCAAGGTGTGGCTGTTCCGTTCACAGTTTCAACTGTCCACACGTGAGGAGACAGGTCTGCGTCAACTGAGCATATTTTTTGCGACAGTCTATGTCAAGGCTTGGTATACAGCTCCTCTTGCAAGTGCTGCAGCAAACAATGATCTTCAGCTTCTGAAATGCCTATTAAAGTACAGTTCTACAAACAGTGCTATTTCAAAGGTAACATCCCACAAGATGATGGATCACTTGTGGTACCTATCAGAGAACTTGGTTGGCTTGGCATTCTTTGATAATGCAATCAGCAACGAGATCAAAGACAGAATGGTTCAAGCAATGAATGAAGTTGATGGAGCAGCTGATCCTCCTAAGCGCATACAATTACATCAAGTTTCCTCTGCCGACCTAGAACGTATGTCAACAGCTGACTTTGTGACGAAAAATACCAGATCTTTGTTCATCACGCTGGATCTTCCACAGGGATTCCTTCATTTACCCGCCGAACAGTGGGCTCAGAGTGAAGACTACCAGGCTGCAGCCAAACGTGTTCACCATCTTACAGTCATTAATGATCATGCTGAAAGGGGAGTCGCTCTAGTGGAACAGTTTTCCGGACGCCTCACCAAGAATGAAGAACAACTACAGTTCCTAATGCAGCTGGTCTCTGACAATCGCAAGCGGTACCCCAACGCACTGAAACGCTCATTAATGGATCACCAGTGACAGTTGGTGATAGACGCTTGACATTGTAAGCTACTTTATCGTTGCAATTTACTTTGTATTACATACTAGAAGTGAAATAAAAAAATCTGTTAATTTCAAGCATCTGCTAACATTTTGTATGGACTGTATTAGAAACGTGGACAGTGAGGTAAACTTTAGATCGCTTGAGCTACCACTAATTGTTAGAATTTCTTTCTGAAATTTTATGTGTAATGTTTTTGTACCATATGTAAGATAATAAGAGGGTCAGAGCTTAGTTTTTTTTTAATTTTATTTTTTGCCTGTAAGTAAGGGCCACCCTAATATATATATATTATAATAATATATGAACTATAATAAAATATGAAATGATAAAAAAAGAAAAACAATTCACTTAATATTTTAAGTAAATATTTTTGTTTTTAGTATATTTATGTGAATATCCTCAGGTTTCTTTTGAAAGGATTTGATTCGACATTGATTTGGATTTTGTATAATCTCCCACAACCTATAAATATAAACTAGAGGTTATAAACTCACACAATAAGTAGGTCAAACCAAATATAAACAAAACTAGAGGTAATAAACTCACACAACATGTAGGTCAAACCAAATATAAACAAAACTAGAGGTTATAAACTCACACAATATGTTGGTTAAACATAATATAAACAAAACTAGAGGTAATAAACTCACACAACATGTAGGTCAAACCAAATATAAACAAAACTAGAGGTTATAAACTCACACAATATGTAGGTCAAACCAAATATAAAGAAAAGCTAGAGGTACTAAACCCACACAATATGTAGGCCAAACAAATAAAAATTTGATGCAGTATTTTTTTAAATGTATATTTAAGCCAATTTAAATATTAAAAAAATAAATATGCATCACAACTTTAATTAATGTAGGCCTACATAAAGGCCTATTCACCTGAGCCTACCAAAGTATAAGCACTGGAGCTAAAATTTGCAGTGACTGCCAACTGAACCACCCAGAGGTTAGATTGAGAGAACATGATACCACCACTGATTGCTGTTTGAGGAGCTGGAAATTAAAGAAGTTTGGGTTTAAAATCATTTACTTTAAAGATCAGTTCTAGGTAGCTTTTCATTTCCTTTTGCTTAGACTCAGATATAAGCAGGCCTATAAAATGCTAACAATCATTATTGAGTAATACATAATTTAAAAAGCAACTTTAAATTGTCATAATATCGATGACAAGACAAAATTGCAATATGCAATGTAATTGTGATGAATGTCTATGATTTTGGTTAATTGCAAGAATTTAAATATATTTTTTAAATGTTTCTAACTTAAGAATTTTGCCTTTGAAATAAGACATATTGATTTTTTCAAAGCTACTAATTTATTTATTTTCTTATTTTTTTATTATGCTGTGAGAAATTTCTACATATAAAATATATAATTAGTTTTTATGTGATTGTGATAGTAAAATAAAAATCCTCAAAAACAACTAAACAATAACAAACAAACAGAAAATGTTGCAGCCAAAAATTTTATAAATGTACTAAAATTATTTATTTTCTCTTTTTTCAAAACTATGGAGACAAAACAAAAGGATCAAGGTACATAAGCACACTAGATAATGATGAATAATCCCTAGAATCAAAACTGCCATTATCCAGCAAATATATAACTTAAATGACTTTTATCAATATAACTACTTAGGACTTCTTACTTCAAAAATTGCACTTGCTAAATGTGAAACGTAACAACATGAATGATCCAAATGTTTAGAGCTCAAATAAAACTTTAAATTGTTATATAATTATTACATTATAGGCCTACTGATGAGCTAGATATGTAAAGCATATGACAAAGTTCACCACCATAGTTTGCTTAAAAAATTAAAATATTTCGGCATTAATGGTCCACTGCATCAGTGGATTAAAGATTTTCTGATAGGGAGAGAACAAACTGTAATAATAAATGGCTCTAAATCAACACCAATAACAGTAAACTCAGGTGTACCTCAAGGAACAGTCTTGGGTCCACTACTATTCTTAATTTACATAAATGATTTACCAAATTGCATTAGTTCAGGAACAAAAGTCAGATTATTTGCAGATGATTGCATAATATATAGAACAATAAAAACAACACAAGACACAGATATTTTACAAAGAGAATTAGATGAATTACAGAAATGGGAATCAAATTGGAGCATGTCTTTCCACCCAGAAAAATGTCAGTTGTTAAGAGTAACAAAAAAACTAAAACAAATTAATTCCACTTATCTTATTCATGGCAAACCAGTAACACAGACTAAAAACGCAAAATACCTAGGTGTTATAATAAATGAAAAACTGTCATGGAATCCACATATTGATGAAACTACAAAAAAATCCAACAAAGCATTAGGGTTTATTAAAAGAAATTTCTATAAATCAAATAAGAACATAAAACTAAAATGTTATTTAACCTTGGTTAGGCCAATAATAGAATATGCATCCACTGTTTGGGACCCCTCAACTCAAGAAAACATTAAGAAACTGGAACAAACACAAAATAGAGCAGTGAGATTCATAACAAACGAATATTCACATTTGACTAGAGTAGCACCATTAGTAAAATCACTAAATTTAGAAAGCCTTCAGGACAGAAGACTCAAAAGTAAAGTAGCAATTATACATAAAACACTGAACCATAATCTTCAAATACAAAAACAAAACTTAATAAAATACTCTGAAAGACACAAAAATAAGGGCATATTCCTCGTCCCCTATGCTAGGACAAATTTGTACAAATACTCCTTCTTCCCTAGTGCTATTAGAGCATGGAATGGATTGCCTGAGCTAGCCAGAAAAACCAGTGACTTGGCAGAATTTGTCATTGGTTAATATGCATGACTAAATGCATGACGCGTAGGACATAATCATCTTCTTTTTTGAAGTAACGTCTGTATTATTATATATAAGCTGTCAAAGACTATGCAAAAATGAAAATATCCTATCAATGTAAAATTTGCCTTTGTATAACAACTAATCCTCCAAATGAAAATACCCAATTATTTAGCCTTTTTAGTTATTCATGACCTACTTTTTGAGCCCCTTGCATGAACAAAAGGTTCTATAATTTCCCACATCAAGCCTCCAATCAGTCAGTAAAAATCTGCAGATGACTTACTTGAGTAAAGCTGTGAGTCATTTAACAAAATAAAGTTGATGGCAAGAACAATAGCATCCTGAGCAACATCATTGACTGTCTCATAGTTGCAGAGTGAGTCCATGTTGATAACAGCCCGGTCATAGTTAGTATCATTAAAACTAGATATAAATATAAATAGCAAGGTGAATTTCACAGCATGAAAATTATGTTGAAATTACAAGATTTCATGTCATTATGTTTACAGTAAAAAACGCAAATTACTTAGTATGCAAAACAAGGCAACAAATATATGTTAATAAGTCAGATTTGCTTAAAAGATAATATTAGACAATATTTGTAACAAAAACACGTCAAGAATGAAAAATAAACTACCTAGGTCAGTGTCAGAGTAAAGTATTGTAAGTAATGTATAGAAAATGATTTTTCATACACTACTAAGATATTGGAAGATCATTAATATAAAGTATATCTTATGGATTTTGCATTTCAACAATAACTACACACAGAAACAGTTAATGTTCTGATGACAGTATGATGCAGGATTTGTTCATGTTTAATTTGGCCCTTGAATATGATTGTTTTCCTGCTCCACATAAGCTAAGAGAAACAGACACACAGATGACAAAAACAATACTATGGAAAAGTTCACTTCAAGATGTTGTCTACCAATAAAATGATGTAATGAATAATAAAGAACTCAGGGAGAGAATAACAAATGTAGTGGATACAATAACAAATCAAACTCTATATGAAGGATTTTCAGCCAGATTATTTGGCAAGGAAGAAAACTACATGTTTACAAAAAGTAGAAAGGGAAGGCATACAAGGGTATTAAAGAGTGTATGTTCATGTCTGGTGAAACTTTTAGGAGGATTGCACAGAAGAGTGGATAAAGGGGAGTTAACAGAAGAGTGGATAAAGGAGAGTTAACACAAGAGTGGATACGCTTTGAATGAATACTGAAAATACTTCAGATGGAATTTATATGCAAGTGTGAAACATTTTTGAATGTTAGTACAACTTTAGAGTTTACCTAGACAGTAGAATAACTGATTTCTCTATACTTTCTTTAATGACACATGGATTGTTCTGGCCAACAGATTGTAACTGAATCTGCAAAAAAACAACAACAAAGAAACAAATTATGGCCTCCCTTTTTTTCATATCCATAAGTCCAAACATTTTGGTCTATAAGTAGTTTTTTTCATTAAGTTGTTCAATCATTGTAAATAAATAGTAAGAGTGTACATACTTTATACCAATGTTTGCTCAATTAACAATCAAACTATATGTCCCAAAAAATAACCTTGCAAATTTTGGCCAGTGTTCTATTAGTGGCATTCGGCATAATAAACTCAATGTTAAATGGAGAGTAAATGGTATTCCTAGTAGTCTGTATATTTAGAAGAACTTTTCCAGTTCGACCAACAGGAATTGTGTCCCTTCCAAGTCCACCAAAAGCTAAGTTTCTAGCTGGAGTATTTAGTGCCTGAAAGAAGGAAAAAAAAATGTTTCCATTGGTATAATTGAATTCTTAGGTTAATTTTAAATCTAATTTATTATCCTATACTGTAATACAAGCAATCTTTGTTTGTATCTTTGCCTATATAAATATAATTTTTATTAAAAAAAAGACTAACAATTTTATACTTAACAGCCCTCCACCCCTTTCCCATAATCACTATGGCTGTCTTAACTAAAAACCATATTAAGTTAGATTGTTGCTTCCAATGACTAACATGTCAAATTATCTTATCTTATCTTATATAATACAGACGTTACTTCAAAAAAGAAGATGATTACGTCCTACGCGTCATGCATTTAGTCATGCATATTAACCAATGACTTAAATTCTGCCAAGTCACTGGTTTTTCTGTTTTTCTTTTGTAAGAAACTTCTAAGTTGAAAAAATACAATAAGATTAAAACCATTGATTTGACATACAAGATGCACTAAATGAATTTATTAAAAAAATTGCTCTATTGTTACATTAGATAGGGGCATATATAATATTCTTATTGTTTTTAAAATGTTTTACATGTTTTGGATGTTCCTTCAGAGTTGAAGATAGTTTACTTCCTAGTCCAAACCTCCCGCAGGACGACGGGGGATGGGAGCGGGCAGGGTTTGAACCCGGGACCATCGATAAATCCGAACGACAGTCCAGCGTGCAAACCGCACGACCAGGCAGCCATCCTGGTAGACAGTAGATAGGGGCTTATATAATCTTTCTATTTACATTAAATAGGGGCCTATATAATATTTACATTATATAGAGGCTTATAATCTTATTTACATTAGATAGGGTCTTTAATCTTCTAATTTACATTAGATAGGGGCCTATAATCCTCTTACATATATTAACAAGTGAGTTATGGCCAAACCACATAATAGAAAAATTTGAGATTGAGAAAAGGTTGGGAAAAAGCAACTATGAAACAAATATTTGGTCTCACAACTCATCTCCATTGATCCTCTTATACAAGTTTCTTATGAATTCTAAGATTTCCAAAACAAAAGCCTTTCTTGAAATAAAATTCATGCCAGAGAATACAAATGTTAGAACAGAGGAATTACATAAAAACTCTCGCCATGTTTGACTCTCCTGTTTTAGAAGTCATGTTTTCTGCGGAAAAGATCCTCTCTACATTTTAAATTTATTATCAATGATTGCATCTGACATTAACAGGGAGGTGAAACTCGATATAAGAAGGTAATATATAGCATATAAAAGTCATACTGAAGGCATTTTTTAAAGACAAATAATTTATTTTTCAACTAAAATTTGATGTCCACACCCTCCCCTAAAGGGGGCAACATAACATATAAATTGGTTAAAATATAAATCAGTAGTATATATTATTAAGAACAGTAAATAATTTTGTACACTTAAAGTGTGATATTTTTGTCTGTAACTGGTTGAGTTGGGTGAGAATTGGCCCAAACTACCCTCCCCCTGGATCGAGACCTTTGCCTGGATCCACCAGATTATTAAAAGAGCTTTATCTCTACTATTAATAATTGCACCATTGCCGTATCCTTGGACTCAACTGTTTTTGAGTATGAAATCTATTTTCTAAGTTCTTCAGTATTGTGTTGCATTCTCTAATAACGGCTTTCATTACTCTGCCAGTTGATGTATGACAAAATCTTAAAATAACGAACATTTGTTGAACTGAACTCAAGTTTCTACTGCATTTGTTGAACTGAACTCAAGTTTCTACTGCATTTGTTGAACTGAACTCAAGTTTCTACTGCATTTGCGAATATTTTGCCTTTTACCAAACGAATCACTTCATCTGTGACTAGTTTTGACATTTTTGTGATCAATTACGTTGAAAAGAAGTTGAAGTAGCTCATTCAGGTGATTAAGTCTACCGGATAAGATAAGATAATTTTTATTGAACCAATCAAATGGAAATTCAGTTTGACTACAATTGACAACCTCAGCGTAACTACTGTAACAATAACATTATCGTTGCAAATACGAACAACATTCACACACGAAACACATACACATTCACAACCAGCGCTTTATGAATTTGACTTTTATGTACTTCTCGATGACGACAGCTGATCTTGTAACACTCTGACCAAAAGTGGGATAAAGAAGTTTTAAAATCTTTCTGTTTTAGTCCTAAGGGAAAGGAGACGACCATTTCGTTCAGATCTTATGTAACAGTGGTTTAATGGGTGCAGGTTGTCTTTAAGAATCGTGAGTGTTTTGGAAAGGCATCTTTCATGAAAAAGCTCTTCAAGAGATGGTAGCTGTATTTGAGTGATATACGATGCTTTTTTAGCGGCCCCCGAAAGGGGAAAACGTGCTATTAGTTTTGTGTGAAGTGTCTGTCCGTCTGTCCCGTTTAGATCTCATAAATTAGAAAAGTTAGTGAAAATCCGACATCAAAATATTTTAGTCCATTCCAGAGCTGATGCAACAGCTACTTTTTTCTTTTCTAAAAGTGAAAAATTTAATTTTTTAAATCACTTATGCAAGCAGTTTTTTCATAAAAATACACCAATTTTACAACTATTCACTATTAATAGTAACAAACATTGGAGGCTCTTTAGTTGGGGTAACAACGCATAGACATATTATTAACACATTTAAGCAAATGGTTTTAGATTTTTGTCTAAAAAAATTTTTTTTTACAATTGTATTGCTACATTATGTAAGTTCTGTCCTACTAACTACTACATTTACCCAAAAATATTTTTTTAAGAGAAAAAATCTATTAAGTACGCATATAAGTTGGACATAATTTAAAACAACAATTACTAAGTATTTTTTTATATATTATCGCGTTAACTACAAAATATCACACAGTATACAGAACACCGAACTAAAGGAAATTTTAAAGGAATTTTTTTTTTTTTTAGGATTCGAATACGAGATTGACCCTTTAGAAAACAATTAGATCAATAAGATATTCATTATAAGACATCAGTTAGGCCAGTTTCACATTTAACTTCACATTCACTTTCACCTATCCTTTGATTTGCTGGACCACTTGGGCACCACACAAGATCTGTCAACTTTCTTTCTCCATTCTTCTCTGTCTTTGATCGAATTTAATTCTAATGTTCTTTCTGAAAATATTGATACCTGCCTTGGTGGACCACTTTGGGGCCGATTTTGAATTAGTGTTTCCACACAAACTGTCTTTGTAACTTTGTTAATTAGTCTATTTAGTCTAAGTCTTTGTGCTAGTGAAGTATTACCATACCAGCAGGTGATGGCAAAGTTAATTAGACTGCAGATGGTTGCTGTATAGAAAAGTTTAATTATTGTAATGTCGAGGCTAAAGTTTCTTAGCTTTCTAAGATAGAAGAGTCGTTGGTGAATTTTTGCGTAAAGGTTTTGACAGTGTTTACTCCATTTCAGTTTGTTGTTGATGGTTGATGTAGGTATTTGTATTCTTGTAGGCCTACTCGTTCTACGGTTTGGTTGTTTATCTGAATTTCTGCAATATGGCCTTTATGTTTCCTAAAATCAATAATCATTTCTTTAGTTTTCTAAACATTTAAAATTAGAAAGTTATCTATACACCATTGGTAAAAGGGTTAATTGTTGAATGGTACATATTTTCGTCACCTTCAATAAGGCCAATGATTGCTGTGTGTCGTCTGCAAATTTTATGATGGGAGTGTCAGCTGATAGGCTCTGAATGTCATAAGTGTATATGGTGTATGTTATGAAATTTTTATTCTGTATCGGTTATCGTTCTTATGTTTACATGTGCTTGTAACTCGTCCGTGAGAATGTGTTCACGAAATGTGTGTTGTGTTGTCATTCAGTGTATTAAAGCCATACTATACAGACATGGTTTTCGACTCTCCCATCTTTATGTTCATAACAATTTAATACACTGAATCCAAAACTGTGAAGTTGTAAGAATTTCGAAATGGATAGGATATTTTGGCCAGAGAAGTTTGACATCGAGCCCACAGCACCTCAAGCAGCAGAGCATTGGCAGCACTGGTATGAAACTTTTAAAAATTTATATCAGCAGTCTCAGTAGATAATCTTGATACTAAGAAACTACTGATAAACTATATCTCTCCTGCTGTATATCAAATGATACTTGATAAAGAGACATTTGATGAAGCAATCCAGACTCTAAATGGCATCTACATTCAACCAAAGAATGAGGTGTTTGCTAGGCACAGGTTAGCTACATGCAAACTAGAGCAAATTCAAACTATAGACGCCTAAATGCAGAAATTAAGAATTCTATCCAAAGATTGCAACTTCAAAGCTGAACAACACAGAGAAGAGGCTATTAGAGATTCGTTTATCAATGGACTAGTGTCCAACAGCATTCGAAAACGTCTACTTGAAAAGACTGTTTTGAGTTTAAAGGACGCCTTCGAGGAGACTCGCTTATTAGAACATGCTTATCAGCACTCATTACTGTATGAATCATCACAGCTGGAAACGAATTGCGAGGCAACTACTCCCACAATTTCTTCGGCCTCACCCTTGCCAAATGTAACGATTCCTCAAAATGCATTAGCTAGCAAGTGCTACTTTTGCGGCAGGGTTAAACATCCCCGCTCTCAATGCCCTGCAAGGGAAGCCACATGCAACCAGTGTTCCAAAAAGGGCCATTTTCAGAAAGTTTGCAAATCTAGGGCTTCAACACTTTCGGCTATCGCTACTGTACAGCCTATGAATCTAAACAAGTCTACAATACCTATTTGCATCAATAATGTGCTATTGAAGGCCCTAGTAAACACTGGGAGCTGTGAAAGCTATGTTTCGACGCACATCGCTAAGAAGCACAAATGGCAGACATGTTCCTCAGGCAACAGAATCTTTATGGCTTCCACCCATCTATCTCGGATCACTCAAGGACATATCTACGCTAACATACGTCTCAAAAATGAACGATACGAGGGAGTTAGACTCTCTCTACTAGACAATTTATGCTCTGACGTAATTCTTGGACTTGACTTTATAAGTTTGCACCAAAACTTGTTTATTCCTTTCGATGGTCAGAAACCATCGTTGTGCCTGAATACTCTCCAGCCAGCGAAGGTAGAGGCTCTTAGCCTATTTAGTAATCTGTCACCAAACTGTACCCCAGTGGCTACAAGGTCTCACAGATACTCAGTTCCAGATAGAAAGTTTATAGAGAAGGAAATTCAACAACTAATAAAGGATGAAATTATTGAACCATCTAAATCTCCCTGGGGTGCACAAGTCCTAGTCACAACAAATGACAGATTGGTTATAGACTACAGTTAAACCATAAACCGGTTCACTCAACTAGACGCCTACCCTATGCCCAGAATTGATGAACTAGCAGAAAAGATTTCCCAGTACTCTGTATATAGCACTTTAGACCTGAAAAGTGCATACCATCAGATTCCTATAAAAGAAGAGGAATGGCCGTTCACAGCCTTCGAAGCATGTGGGAAACTGTATCAATTCCGTCGGATTCCGTTTGGCGTTACGAATGGAGTCCCTGTTTTCTGATTGACAAAATCATCGAAGACGAACGACTCACTGACACTTTTGCTTATGTGGACAATGTGACCATCTGTGGTATGGACTCTGAATCACACGACCGAAACCTACAGCGCTTTCTTGATAGTGCTCAAAAGTATGGAATCACTTTTAATGAAACAAAAAGTGAAATTAGCACTGCTAAAGTGAGACTGTTAGGATACGAGATTTCCAGACTTAAGCCGGATCCTGAGAGATTTCGCGCTCTAAGGGAATTACCCGTACCAGTGAATATGCGTGAACAGAAACGAGTAGTGGGTCTTCTGGCTTACTACTCACAGTGGATACCTAACTTTTCAACAAAAATTAGCCTGTTAACAGGAAATCAACAATTTCTTGTCTCCGAAGAAGTCAAAAGAACATGTGAAAGTTTGAAAAATGAGATTGAAAAAGCCGCCGTATATACTATTGATCCGAATCGCCCTTTAACCGTTGAGACGGATGCTTCTGATATAGCCATTGCAGCTACCCTCAACCAAGATGGCCGGCCCGTTGCTTTCTTCTCTCGCTTATTAACAAAAAGTAAAAAAAAACATTCTTCAGTTGAGAAAGAAGCATATGCCATTGTTGAGTCGTTGAGGAAATGGAAACATTTCTTAGTTGGTAAAGCGTTCACACTTGTTACGGATCAGCGATCTGTCTCTTTCATGTATAACAGGTCAAACAAAGGAAAAATTAAAAATGAAAAAATCTAGAACTCTCGTGTTTCCACTATGACGTCATCTATCGCCCTGGCCAGCAGAACACTGTAGCTGATACATTTATCAGAAACTATCTATCTACTACCACTCGCAATGACCTTAAATTGCTGCATACTAGTCTTTGCCACCCGGGCGTTACTCAACTATTGCACTACGTAAGGACTAAAAATCTTCCATTTTCCTGTGATCACGTCAGAACTGTGATAGAACAATGTCAAACTTGTGCAGAACTAAAGTCCCGTTTTTTTCGACAGCCGACCGAGAACTGATTAAAGCAACTCAACCTTTTGAGAGAATTAGTATGGACTTAAAGGGATCTCTCCCTACTCTTTCAATAAATAGATATCTACTTACCATTATAGATGAATTATCTAGATTTGCATTTGCATGTCCCGATATGTCTTCCTCTACGGTCGTTAAATGTCTCAATGAATTATTCGCCCTATTAGGATTTCCAGCGTACGTCCACACTGACAGGGGAACTTCGTTTATGTCTACAGAGAAACTTAACGGGACTTTATGGAAAGCCATCCCCTTGGCTCTACATTCTAAGGAATTGGACATAGCCAAATGGGAACTAGTACTAAATGATGATCTGCAATCCATCCGGTCATTACTATGCACTGCAACTAACAGGACACCACATGAACGACTTCTTGGGTTCAACCGAAGAAGTGGTTCCGGGACATCCTTGCCAACATGGTTGACCAGTCCTGGTCCTGTCCTGCTGAAGAAGAACGTTAGATCATCTAAATACGATCCCATAACAGAGGAAGTTGATTTGGTAACATGCAACCCTCAGTACGCTGTTATCCGAACACCAAACGGCCGAGAGGTAAATGTCTCATTACGAATGTTAGCCCCTAGGGAGAAACAACAAGTTATAGAAAATGAGAAGCAGAGTAGAACAGAGCTTGATATTGGCTGCCCCGTCCAAAGCTCACCTCCCAGGAATCAACCTACTGTTTCTATTATGCCTGAAGAAACCACATGCACCACCGAAGACATAGCCAGACCGTCCGAAACTCAAGCAGATGAAACCACTAATACATACAATCTTAGAGTAAGGAGAACTAGGCCCAACTATAAAGTGTAAAAGCTCATCAGCTTACTAGAACTATTATTTTGTTTATTCTACTACTTTCATTCGGCTTTGTTGACTTTAATGTGTTATATTGATTTATCATGATATATTTTAATAAGCTATTTGATTTACCATGTTATATAATTTCATGCTATTCTACATTGTTTGTTTACTTGAATCTCTATTATTATTCTACACCTACTTAATTCTTTTACTGTTCATAATACTAGTTAGCATAATTTGAACCGGGGGTGAATGTTATGAAATGAGTATTCTGTATCGGTTATCGTTCTTATGTTTACATGTGCTTGTAACTCGTCCGTGAGAATGTGTTCACGAAATGTGTGTTGTGTTGTCATTCAGTGTATTAAAGCCATACTATACAGACATGGTTTTCGACTCTCTCATCTTTATGTTCATAACAGTATACAATGCTGGTGATAGGACGCACCCCTGCGACGCTCCAGTGCTAAGTTCTCTTGTGCCTGACACTTGCCCGTTCACTTTTACATATTGTGGGCGTTTGATAAGAAAGTTTAGAATCCAAGTTTGTATGTGTTTGTTAACGTTCAATTCAGATAGTTTTTGTATCATGCGATGTGGTTGGATGGTGTTGAATGAGTTTTTGTATCATGCAATGTGGTTGGATGGTGTAGGTCGTTGTTGGAAGCAATGATCTTCTTTTGGGGTACTGGAATTATTTCCGATGTCTTCCAAATGGAAGGTATTTTGTGCGTTCGCCAGGACTTGTTAAATATAGCACAAAAGATATGTCAGTTGTTCCGCACATACCTTTACAAGTTTTCCACTTCATTTGTCGGGTCCCAGTACTCTGGCAGTGTTTACTTTTTAAATATTTTAGTCACTTCTTGTTTATTAAACAGTTCTTGAGATTGGTTTAGATTGCTGTTTTCAAATGATGTCAATAAATCATGGTGGTCTTTCTCAAAGTTGTGGCAGTCAAATCGGCTGTAGAAATCATTTAATTCACTGACAAATTTGTTGTTGTCAGTGACACACATTGGTTCGCGCTTAAGTATGTAGCCAGTAATTTGTTTCAAGCCACTCCAACAAGCTTTAGAGTTAGCTTTCTTGAAAAAGCTTTCAATATTTTTCCTTGAATTTCTCTTTTCCTTCCAATAATTGCACCTATTTTTAAGTAATGTATAAACTTTCAAGACGCGTGTCCACTCAAACCCCACATCACCTACACCTTGCACCGTCTGCGTTGGTAAAGTATTCATTTATTAGCAACCAACTAACAATATCCAGCTTTGAATAAGTCGCCTACTATGCAGTGTAATATTTTATTTTGATGGAACATGATTTCAATATAAAGTGAAATTTTAAAAAACCTTTAGCATTTATATTACAACTTTCTTGTTCCATCTTCTATATTCGAAAATGGCTTTCAGGTAAAATGTCTTTAAAATAATATGTCAATGTCTTGAAATCAATTAGGTATATGTATAGCATTTTACTTTGTTACAGATTATCTTATCTTATATGATACAGACGTTACTTTAAAAAAAGATGATTACGACCTACGCGTCATGCATTCTCAGTTTTATCCCTATAACCTAAATATTTTCAGCAAATGAAGTGTCAGAATAAGACAATATTGAGCAACACAAAGTTTCTGTATTAATATTCTTGTTGTATCTCCAATTTCATACTTAAACTTAATTTAGATTGTTGTCAATTGTATAATGAGGATATGTCAAAACTGCTCGCTATAAAAGTAGTTCTTTCTTTTTTTTTTGTTAATTACAACTAAAACGAAGTTCGTATAAAATAAAATGTTTTATAACATTATTTGAATCAGTATTTCATTCAATGAGTTAGTTAATAAATGGAAAACATATTTTATGATGATCTTTGACGCTTTTTCCATTGCGACCTTAGATGCAAATCTTTTTGTACCAATGCGCGAATCTATGAATAAAGCTTGATTTATTAATGAAGAAGTCTGTGACCATTTTTAAAAAACTTCCTTTCCCTGAAGTTTTTCATTTAAAAGTGGTGTATTTTTTAAAAAATCTGCTTGCATAGTTAATTTAAAAAATTAAATAGTTCACTTTGGGAAAAGAAAAAAGTAGCCATTGCATCAGAACTTTGAATGATCTAAAATATCATGATGTCCGATTTCCATTTTCTCTTCTTGTTTCTAAACGGAACAGACAGATGAACAGATAGACCACACAAAACTAATAGCGTACGGTCCCCTTTCTGGGACAGCTAAGAATGCAAATATTCCTATTGGTAGTTGTTACGTGCGCATGTTAGTGTAAATGTGAAATGGTGCCAATGCGTGTTGAAAGGGGAGGAAGGAAACAAAATGGAGGAATAGAAGCCAAATAGTGGTTTTAGTGTTGATGAAGATTAAATAAATTATAATCTATGACGTTGACGTTTTGTGTTGTTGTATTATTAAAAGAGTCTCATCATATAACGAAAAGTAACAGTAGTCTATTACCCATGTTTCAAAGTATTTCAAGTTTCCCTAACAAATCATTGACCAAGCTAGACTCAGTCATCTGGTTCTACTCTTTAAATGTGGAGATACAGAAATTATATTTCAAATGTAAAAAAAAATATTGTTATTAACTTATAATCCTATATTTTATTAGTTATTAACTTATAATCCTATATTTTATTAGTATTTAATCAATAATGAATATTTCAACATTACAAAATATGTTGGTGACTTTTGTGTTTTGTTAATTATAATTAATGTTCAAAACAAATAAAGCCAAAAAGTTCTTACAGTAATGTTATCTGCACTGATGGAGGCAGAGACAGGAACTGAAATCTGGCCAATTGTTAAATTGGTGTTTCCAAGGAACATGCCAAAAGAGACACTGTAATTAGTCCCAACTGTGACGAGAGAAGCATTAGCAACTTTGAGGTACACTAGGATACGAACAAGATTTTTGGTTGTTTGATTAGTAGCATTCCAACCAGTGTTGCCAACATTGGTGATTCGACCTGTGAGAGACATTATAACACATTTGCATAATTCATATAATTTTTTTTATTATCCTCATCTAACGATAACATTTAAAAAATTATTTTTAAAAACCCTGAAAAAAATGTACATAATGCATATGCGATCTTTGTTACATCACTAATGAAGAGATTAGCGGAAAACTTTGCTTATTTTTTTTATAGATATTAATTCATGTGAATCCTGGTGAAGACTGTAATTTTTACGTTCGGGATCTTCAGGGGTCCTCTGCGTCCACTCAGCTCTAATGGGTACCTGACATTAACTGGGCAAAAGTAAAGGCGGTTGGTTGTTGTGCTGGCCGCATGACGCCCTCGTTAACCATGGGCATGAGAACAGATCACTATTTCTGAAAGGGAAATTTATTGCTATAATTCATGCCCTGGCCTACTAGTTAATTAGTAGTTTGTGGAACACCTATGTACTTATGTAGGCCTAGAGGAACAGTAGGGTTCCAAAGAACACAGTTTTGGAAACACTGCATTCGAGTGATTCATTTGAATAGCATTTAAAGTAGCCTACAATGATAAACAGAAACTTAGTTTACAAGATAAGATACAACTCAGCTGATGCAGCAAGTATCACACAGAGCTAGGTCTATCCTATAAATCACAAGTTGTAAAATCAATTTTTTTACTGTTAATATCTTCAATTTTTTAATTTATGGAAAGGAATTATTATTTAGAATTAAGCCCTATTTTTCAAAAATAAAGTATGTGATAATGTGATTGTAAGGAACTTTTTGTGAGGAGTAGTAAGCTCATCTCTGGCCATAGGGGGAGAAATAGAAACATGAAATAAACAAAAACTGATCTTATTGGAAAAGAGAAAAGATAAGAGAGAGAGAGAGGCTAACCTAAGTCTACTCTCATGATATCCGCATAACTTGAAAAGTTGGATGAGATGCGATATTCTGGATCAATTGTGTTAGCAGTACCACAGGCTATATTTTCTCCATATGTTACTTTGACTCCACACATGTGAAATACAGAGTCTCCGTTCTGGAATGGGCCTACAACTTCTAGTAAATAGTCCGCTGAAAAAAAAATTATAGAACATTTACACACAATCAATGCAATTTATGATTCAAATGGATACTGTCTTAGAGACTACCAGCTAAGCAGGGAATCCAGTACTGCTTGCTAATACCTGGCGTTTCCATGCTATGTAGCAAATATAGTGGTTATTCTTGACGATGTCTAGGCATTGTATAAGAGGCAAAGTATTAAATGTCAATATAAAAATATATTTATTAAATACACAAAATATAAGAAAGTCAAAATAAATGAACAACGGGATATCTTAAAAATACTGACATACAAATGCATAGATCTCTTTGTTCATTTTTGTCTCATAAACAAATGAATTGAAAAAAAAAACGAAATTTTACTTTTAGTTCTTACTGCCCAACAATTTAAACATATTAACTCCTCCGTGACGTTCCGCGCATTAGACAGTAAGCTACTGTCTTCATATAGATCCGTCCCCAGAATTGTTTGCCGTCTTTTCAGTAGCAACTGGTCGAACTGGTGTTCACCTCTGGCCTGAGATTTCCGTGGTGGTACGGTGTCAAGTTTTACAAAGACGTCCGTGTTTACATTTTTCCCGTTTATGCCGCCATATTATTGAACTTTAGTTACTCCTTTTCAATATCTTTGCTAGCTCGCTTGAAGCTGTTTTCTTGGGTGCCGGGACTATAAGATTTGAAATAGGCGGCAATTGTACAGACTGTTAGCTGCTGAAAAGTGCCAGGTTTCTACAGAATGTCGAATTTAATTTTCTGCTTGGCCGGTAACAGCGGGTAACATATGAACTATGAAATGAATTACAATCAGTTGCAATTAAAATGATTCCTATAATTTTTTAGAATGATTTACAAATATTACCACTAGTGCTTTCTGGGACTGTCATATCAAGTTGGATGATGCCTGGTCTCGTGGCACTAACTGCTGTTCCAGATTTCATGCTGACACTAAACCCAGGAGATACTGCCTAATAGAAAATACAAGAATACAATACAATACAAGAATAGAAAAAACTTTATAGATACTTAGTTCTTAGACATAGTCCCATTTATTCAGTTGAAAAATAGTGAAATCCTTACCATCTCTGTCCCTGATTTATATTTAGAGACATATTTAAGTGTCCCAATACGTCCATGATATAAAAAAATAAAGATAGAAGTTTCTCTCATGCCAAAGATTGAGATAGCAAACCAATGTCAGTCCTGGAATCTCAACAATACACAAATTTGGAGAAAAGTCGTTTGTTAAATTGAATGCAGAGAAAAGCAGATGATTTCACATAATGAATAAAAATAAATGTTGGTGCTACACAACTTAGGGCTTATCAAATACTTCGGAGATATTGTCTCAGACGAGGGAACGAAACTGAACTTCTGGCCCGAATTGCACAGTCCACAGCAGCATTTTCAAAACTTAAAACAAAAAAAATAAATAACAGAAAGACAAAGGCATTGCCCTCGGCACAAAAAATCAGACTGATGTGATGGCCACATTCTTATATGTATCACAGTTAAAGACCGCATCCCAAACCAAAAGATTAGAGACAGGGTTACTGCAACCCACGATGACATGGCATCTATCCTAAAAAAACCAATCTGAAAATCTATGGCCATATTACAAGGTCTTCGGTGCTCGCATAGACCTTCATTCAGGGAACAGTACCAGGAAAAAGAAGAGGCAGACAGAGAAAGCGATGGGAAGACAACATAAAAGAATGGATTTGCCTGCCATTGAAAGAGGTTCTGTCTAAGGCCAAAGACAGAGAGGAATGTAGAAAGACGGTCGAACAGACTAGAGGATAAGTAAAGGTAAATTATACTAATGACTATTTAGTAGCTCTTGTTTATGGCAGGAGCTTAAGAAACTGTCGATACATTTTTATAACAAAAGTGCAGAAAATAAATTTAGTTTCGTAAAACTTAAAGAACATTTGAGAGTACAATTTTTAAACTTTGTTTTACATTGTCCATGTAACGATGGTGATTTCTCTTTTTTTACCTAAATGATAGCATATCAAAATTATTCTAACGTTTATATAAAAACTATTATAATCTTTACACCTTTCTTTTTATGATTTAATATCAAAATGTAATGTGTTACTTTGAATTTAAAATGGATTGATTTAGTCGTAGTCTAGCTGTCTAAGTGTCCAGAAGATAAAAGGTAAGTAAAGTAATACATAAAACACTAAACCATAATTTACAAATAGAAAAACAAAACCTAATAAAATACCCAGAGAGACACAAAGATAGAGGCACATTTCTTATTCCTTATGCTAGTTGGAAAGGCCTATGCTGGAGTAATACTGAAGCGGCTGCAGATCTTGGCAGAACGAGTTTACCCAGAATCTCAGTGTGGCTTTAGGGTCGGTAGATCCACAACAGATATGATTTACTCCTTGCGGCAGCTACAGGAGAAGAGCTGAGAACTAAAACAGCCCTACGTTATAGCTTTCATTGATTTGACCAAGGCGTTTGACCATGTCAGCAGAACCGGTCTGTTTGCCGTATAAGAGAGAATCGGCTGTCCAAACAAGCTACGGAAACTAGTCTCAGCTTTTCATGAAAATATGAAGGGCACCGTACAGTTTGACAGTTCCGCCTCTAGGCCATTCTCCATCAAGAGCGGAGTAAAAACAAGAATGTGTTCTGGCTCCAACCCTATTTGGCATATTCTTTTCAGTGGTACTCAATAGCGCTTTTAAATCCCTAGAAGATGGGAGTATATATCCACAGTAGATCCTATGGAAAGCTATTTAACCTGGCACACCTTAAAGCCATAACGAAGAGACGGCGTATCTGCTGTTCGCCGATGATGCGGCACTCATATCTCACTCACAAGAAGGATTGCAGAAGCTTGTGAATTCTCTGGCAGCTGCTTGTCAAGGGTTTAGCCTTACAATAAGCCTCTCCAAGACCGGAATCATGGCACAAGATGTCACCAGCGATACGTATTGGAAATGACACATTTACAGTGGTGCAGGAATTCACCTACTTGGGAACAACAATAGCCAGCAACCTAGATTTAGACACTGAGCTGACAAAAAGAATAGGAAAGGCTTTTGCAGCAATGGCAAAACTCCCCAATTGCGTCTGGGAAAATACCAAATTGACTATGGCAACCAAAATCGTAGTCTACAATGCCTGTGTTATGAGCACACTTCTTTATGGCAGTAAGAGCTGGGCAACTTACATGCATCAAGAAAACAGATTAAAAAGCTTCCACTTAAGCTGCCTGCGACGCATAATGTGCATCTCATGTAGGGATCATGTCTCCAGCCAGGACGTTCTGAAAAGGGCCAATATGCACAGCATCTATGCTCTTCTTATGTGGCGCTGTGGCTGAGGGTCCCGGGTTCGAATCCTGGTGAAGACTGGGATTTTTATTTCGGGATCTTTGGGCGCCTCTCTCTTAGTCCACCCAGCTCTAATGGGTACCTGACATTAGTTGGGGAAACGTAAAGGCGGTAGATCGTTGTGCTGGCTACATGACACCCTCGTAAACCGTAGGCCACAAAAAAAAAACAGATGACCTTTACATCATCTTCCCTATAGACCACTATGTCTGAAAGGGGGAACTTTACTTATCTATGCTCTTCTTACACAAAGAAGACAACGCTAGCTCGGTCATTTCATTCGCATGCCTGATGGAAGAATCCCTAAAGACATCCTATACGGAGAGGGAGTCAGACCCAAGGGCACACAAGACTAACCTACAGAGATATCTGTAAGTGAGACATGAGAACCACGGGCATCGAACAAAGGAGATAGCCCAAGACCGGACAGCATGGAGGCAGACTGGACGTGCTGATACGAACTTTGCCGAGAGCAAAAGAAACGAAGCTGCGTCAGCCAAGGGAAAGAAAAAGAAAGTTGCCTCCCTGTCAGCTAGCCCCAGGACAGATACATAGACATGCACTAACTGGCAAACTCTGCTGCTCCGGAATTGGCTTGATCACTCACACCAGATTCTGCCCCGTCTCAAGACGAAACCAATCCCAGTGACTAACCTGGGCGCATCGATTGTCTTCCGAGACACGAGGAGCCATATATGCTAGGACAAATTCCTACAAGTGCTCCTTATTCCCAAGTGCCATTTGAGAATGGAATAGGTTGCCTGAATAAGCCAGGAAAACCAATGACTGAAAGAAAAAGTAAATTTCCCCTTTCAGACCAACCGCCTTTACTTTTCCCCAACTAATGCCATGTACTCATTAGAGCTGGGTGGACTCAGAAGCGCACAGAGATCCCAAAATGAAATAATTGATTAACTCTAGCCTATATATAGATATTGATTAACTCTTGCCTCTAAAGAACATCAACTTATTATTTTAACAGAATTTTTTTGTTGACAACAATCTGAAAAGTGTTAACCTGTGATGGACTTTTAGCTGTAGCTGTGATCTTTAGCTGTCCAGCCCAGATTACTGTTGTCCCAAACTCAACGGTAGCTCCAATCCAGTAGTCCTTGCCCACGAGCGTCGGGTCATTCAGTAATGTGATTTGGACAACAAATGAAATAATTCCTTTGTTAGCCTGGATTTGGCTTATCGCGTACTCTCTTGCCACTAGAGAAACACACAGACACAATGTACACATTAAGTTTTGTGAAAATATTTCGACAGACAGACAGACAGACAGACACACACACATGCTCCTTACTGAGTTATTATTCTAAAATAAAGCCAGTGTGTTGAAATCTAATTGTTCAAATCATCATATGAATAGAAACACTGAAAAGGTCAAGGATTTCTAAATTTGTATAACTTTTGTATATTGCGGATACATAGAGCTACATCTAAAATTAATTAATTTCGAATAGCTCTAAATTGCACACTAAATGATTATCAGGTAATTAAATGTAAAAAAATAACAATAATGCAACGTTTCTCACTATTCAGGCTCTATGTAAACTGCACCATATGACGCTACTAACTTAAAGAAATTGACAACTCAGGGCTCCAAAATAACGAAACAAGTTAATGTCCAATCAATCACAGCCAATACTGTACAATTGGCAACAACGTAACACGAGTGTACAAAAGCTTCACACTCCAACGTCTCAACTCTGTAACGCTGTATCAACTCTCCGCCTCTTTCTAGACTTGCATGTGATTCTCTGTCCCGGACCAACTTCACCTAGACTGGTTCCTGACGCCGACTTCAAATTAGATTGCTTCTTGGCTCTGACTTCGACTTGTACTTGTGAAATAGCGAAGTAACATGAAGTGACTTGACTCTTGACACACTCGCTCTTATATAGGGTCCCAACTGGCCTTCTAGAACCGGATGGAACATCGCTTAAGCCTTCTGGTTAATCGCATGACCACATTCCACGTGCCTGACCTGGTAGTATTCACTCTAAATGTTTTTTCAGACTTCGCCAGTCATCGCAGACTTGGTTCGTCACGATTGACCGCTCATCTAGCGCTAGCCTGGGGCGATTTGCGTCGGCAGACTATTCACATAGCACTTCCCACATCTGTGTCACTACCAGATTCATTAAAATAATAATAATCTTTATTATCCTTGACAACAGTTATTTTACAAATTTTTTCACACTTGATGCAGAAAAAGCCACTGTCCGCTGGGGGTATATTTAATTTTTTCTTCTACACCTCTCTTCAACAAGGGTTTTTCTTTTGGGTCACGCGGCTTTTGTGAGATCTCTCCAACTGTCTTTTTCAGAGACCATTTGCTGCCAGCTACTTTCCTCTATGCCAGTGAAGGCGAAATGGCGCTTGAGTCAATCTTTGTTGCACTTTCGGGGGGTGGACCTCTTTAACGTTGTCCTCCTTTAAGCTCTCCAAAGTAGTTCATCTTTGGCATGCGGTCTTTTCCCATGCGGGATAGGTGTCCAACCCATTACGAATGATAATAAGTACTTCCATAGTGTCAGCAGCAGTCTCTGGCAGAACACAAGACTACAAAACATCCGTTCATACCAAAGGTTCACACTTGAAACTTGAAGTTGACATCTCAGAACGTTGGCTTCTATTCAATGATTTCAGTGTTAAGGGAAAAATAGAGTTTTTGTCTGTTTGTTTTTCCAATAAGTGTCTGCATCTTCTTTGTGATTGGTACAATGTTTAAATCGTGTTATTTGATGTTTAAAATCTTTCTAGCGTTCTTAAGAAAGTTTTCTGAAATAACTGCCAAAGTGCAATGATTTCACTAGCAGCATTCAGATTTTAGTTTTAATGTTACATTGCTAAACCGTTTTACTGTCAAAAGAGTTGAGCCGAAACTTGAGACTGTAGGCATATCAGCGTATTGAACAAAGCGCTCTATCTGGAAGAGGTCCAAGCTAATGCCAACTATAACACAGCTATTTCCAATAGACTCTTTATGGCTTTGGCGTTTCGTTTTTTTTTTAGAAAATGCGTATTCCTGAATTCATTAACTTAACCCTCATGAACCGGCGATAGATGGAGCTGTGTTTTGTTGTTGTTGCAGAATCTAGGAAAATGAACTCAATTAGGACATAGACTAATACTTTGTTTTACAAGAAAGAGAAATACTACTTGCAGTAGGCTTTGTCAAGTAACACTTCTCCAGGGAAGAGCCACCCTTATGGATAAATTAACGATTGAATGCATTCATCTTGTGACAAGTCAAAAGCTTGCTGTCAGAGTCACTCAAATTTATCACAGCATTAATCATTATTTACTATTATTTATTTATTTAATTTTAATTATTTCCCCGTCCTATCCCCAATTTCTTCATTTTTAATTTTGTATCTTTCTTTCATTGCTTGTCTCGTTGCATGTCTGCTCCCGATTTATATGCTGACGGGTTGGTGTGTGATAGTTTCAAAAATAATCATCCCCTAGACATTATACGCGCCAAACATACATCACTTTCCCCAACCTGTCACACATCTCCCCTTTCTCCTAAACTTTCATCTCTCCATTTCTCCTTTTCCAACTTAATAATTATCAACAAAAAAATGAGTCTCACATTTGTTGATAGGACGTCCTAGATACATGGTCATTCTTCTGTTGCCCCGTGTATTGCCCTCTGCTGAGAATGTTGGAGTGATGTTTTTCATGTCGGGAAACGAGCAAGTATAGGCGTCACTGACACTAACAAGCTTGGCATCACAAATGCTCATGACGTCAGTGTAGTTGATGGCTGCTATGACGTCAATCTTGAGATCTATCACAGGGTACATGACGGCCAGATCTACATAAAATATACTAGAGGAACCAATGGACATGCTGGCAGGTCCAGTGAAGTTGGCTTGTGGAGGCGAGAACGACTAACAAGTTATGAAAGAGAAAAGAACATTCAATGGAATACCTGGTCAAATACTGATGGAAGACAGAATGAATATCAAGTCATGCATGCAAAAAGAAATAAAGTGATGTAAGATACATACTCATGAATCATATAAGGCATAGAGCTTTGAGTTATATAAATTACTAACTAGGCTTGTTTTCGAGGAGGTATATATAGCTATTAGATTTAATGTTAATAAAACAATAAGTGTATTCAAAGTAAGATGTAGGACTATTAATGTACGGCATATAAATGCATAGTAAATAGATAGCCTACAGACTAATATAAAACAAATATTTTAAAATGAACATTTATCAACAAATGTAAAGTCTTATCACATTGGAATGAATAAATTATAGGCAAAGAACTTACAGACGTTGTGTCGTTCGTGATGTTGGCTGTAAAGCTGGCTTGTCCGACCCAAACATCGTTTTCATTGTTAAACTCAGCACCAACACTCACCCAGTAGTCCTTTAAAGTATTGATACAGGTATTTTAGAAAGCATTCAAGATCCTTAAAGGTGAAAGCTCCTTGTTATGAAATTGTACTTAGCGTATATCGAGCTCCTAACCATATGAACATGTGACCAGCACCATGGGTCTTCAAAATATTTAAGTCTCACCTGGACATGGAACATAGGTCTGTCTAATGTCTGTCTAATTGTTACAGTCTAATTGTTACAGTCTAATTGTCTGTCTAATTGCCTTTTTTAAAAGTATTAAAGGAAGCATTGTGGGAAATAAGAAAACTTTGTAAAATGCCAAGATGTAAAAGAAGTTTAGTGGGGATTAACTCGAGAAGCTAACATCGAGCTTTTTTGAGGGTGCAGTCGCCATAATAGAATGTTCCACAATATGTGCTATGACACTCTTCGTCGTGTATTGTTATGTTACCTAAGGTGTAGGGCTTTGCTCTTTTTTTTTTCAGTAGAAGATTACATTGCCAAAAACACATAAGACAAACCGTAAGTTCCATGTTTTCACAACAATTACGATTAACATTGTTCAGAAATTGATGATCATTAGGTTGTCTATTGTTTTTGACACATGTACGTATACGAACGAGCCTGGTCTTAAAAATTGAAAAAGTCAGAAACGTCATCAAGTTTTTAGATGATATCTTCAGAGTAAAGTCAAATGCTTTAAAAAAAAAAGCTTCAGTAGACTTGCTTAAACTGGGCAATAACAGTAAGAGGAATCAAAACAATGTGAAGGATTGGACTTTCCCTAAAGGCAGCAAAGAAAGAGATTTATCACACATTGAAATGTGTACCATAATGAACTTATTAAAAGATATATAATAGAAACCATAAGGACAGCAGATTGGTTGCAACTTAAACACTTCTACGTTGCTCAAATGAAATAATACTACAAAAGGAGTGCTGCGCAAGCTAAATGCGTTGAGGGACGGTTCCTGCTGAGAGTGTTGATATATAAATATTACTATTGGTAGGGACAGTTGGAATATGAAAATATGTGATTGTTGAAGTTCATAAATTTTCTTGCTATGGAGATAAGTCTGGTCACAGTCTGGTGTATGTAATATATTACTGGTCACAGTCTGGTGTATGTAATATATTACTGGTCACAGTCCGGTGTATGTAATATATTACTGGTCACAGTCTGGTGTATGTAATATATTACTGGTCACAGTCTGGTGTATGTAATATATTACTGGTCACAGTCCGGTGTATGTAATATATTACTGGTCACAGTCTGGTGTATGTAATATATTACTGGTCATAGTCTGGTGTATGTAATATATTACTGGTCACAGTCTGGTGTATGTAATATATTATTGGTCACCTTCAGCCGTAAGACGACCAGTTCTCATCTCATAGAGCATTTATTGTAAATATAAAACTTATTTCAGGTAGGCAGTTTCATACTCATTATTCACGTTTGAATATATATGTCGTTTCTGTAGTAGAAAATTTCATACATGGCAAAAATTTCCTAAATAGCAAGCTTTTTGATGTATCCGTTGTATAGAATAAAGGACGCTGTGTGTGTGTGTGTTTAATAAATGTGCACTTTTAAGCAGTGAAGAATCCTATGTTCTGAGCTCTTCTGTCTGTAGATATTATTGAGTTGGCAACATTCATGTTTAGTTTAGTGTCCTTGACATTGTTTAGTTTATTGTAAAAATCTATATAGAATTTTTACAGAAAAAAATTATCACAGAAATCTATTCTTTGTTTATAATTATTATTAAGATAATAAAGTAAAAAAGTAAAGTTCCCTTTTCAGACCTTGCGATCTATGGGGAAGATGATGTTAAGGTCATCTGTTTAAGTGGTCAACGGTTAACGTGCAGGGTGTCATGTGGCCAGCACAACGACCAACCTTCTTCACTTGGGTGGACGCCCTAAAAATCCGAAATTCAAAATCCTAGGCTTCACCGAGATTCGAAGATAGGTTTACATTATTTAAGCCAGTGTTTCTACAAAGATTTACAGTGAAACCCCCATAATGAGAACCTTTAGCTAGCTGGCAACTTGGGGAGCGCTGTAGGCTTTCACAGTGATGTTGGAACGAGCTTTTAGAATGTAGTGAAAAAGAAAAAACCATAATTGTTAAAATTTACAGTATGTTTAAAATCCAAATTTACATATTAAATGCTCAATGAAGCAATTCATCTAGCTTATTTCTTTTTTTCTGAAATAGCATTTCCTGATATATTTTGTGTTTTTATACTAGAAGGTTCTTTCTGAAGTGTTGGAGAAGTAGCAGGTTCTTCCTTCATCCAGCTCTTCGTCTTGCCACGGACCGTTTTATTTTTTGTCAAACAAAAATTGCCACCATCACGATGTACAACAGTCGCGTCCATTCTAACCTAAGAAAGTTGATCAAAATCACGTTAGCAAAGACTTCAAAAGATATTGTCGCTATGTTGCAGACCCCTCTCACGATATTGTCGCTATGTTGCAGACCCCCTCTCACGATAATGTCGCTATGTTGCAGACCCCCTCTCACGATATTGTCGCTATGTTGCAGACCCCCTCTCACGATATTGTCGCTATGTTGCAGACCCCCTCTCACGATATTGTCGCTATGTTGCCGACCCCCTCTCACGATATTGTCGCTATGTTGCAGACCCCCTCTCACGATATTGTCGCTATGTTGCAGACCCCCTCTCACGATATTGTCGCTATGTTGCAGACCCCCTCTCACGATATTGTCGCTATGTTGCAGACCCCCTCTCACGATATTGTCGCTATGTTGCAGACCCCTATCACGATATTGTCGCTATGTTGCAGACCCCTATCACGATATTGTCGCTGTGTTGCAGACCCCTCTCACGAAAATTGAAAAAAAATAAAAGTCCTTAAAAGAATAAGAAACGACATTTAAAGTAGTTTAATCTGTTCAACAGTGGTAAAAATGTCCATTTTCTTGGGTTGATAACTACAATGAAAAAATGAAAAAGCCCCTTGTTAAAGAAATAGCCCCTCCTTTTTATGTCCGGAGGTCGTGCCCTCTTGGGAGAAGACATGCTATATTTTAGAAGAAAGAAATAAAGTTCTTATAAATTTAATCTCACTTTCATAAAAAAATATTTATAACTAGTCGACCCACGGTGTAACATACGCCGCTATTTTGCAGGGCCGGCCTTAGGCCACTGCAACCTACGCAACCGCAGTGGGCCCCGCACTTTCATAGGACCCGCGCTAATCCTAGGTGTTTATTATGAAATTAAGCCATTTTATAACTTAATAACAGATTTCTCGCGGCCTTTTGATGTACCAGGTGCTCAGGGGAATCTACTGAAATTGCAAAATATACGAAAAACACCTAGAAATCTCTAGAAATTATTTAAATCTTTTGAATACTCATGCAAATCTCCTGAAATATATACACACAAAATTGTCATTTTGGAGTGTCATTCAATATGGCAAACGCCAAGCCTATGCGCTATAAAAAAAACGGCATTATGCAATACCCATAATTGTGGAATCTAGTGAAAGAAGCTTCTCGCGCCTCAAACTAATGAAGAATTACTTGAGGTTAACAATTCTCGTAGACAGATTGAAACATTTGGTAGCTTCTCGCGCCTCAAACTAATGAAGAATTACTTGAGGTTAACAATTCTCGTAGATAGATTGAAACATTTGGTAATTCTCGCGCCACAAACTAATGAAGAATTACTTGAGGTTAACAATTCTCGTAGATAGATTGAAACATTTGGTAGCTTCTCGCGCCTCAAACTAATGAAGAATTACTTGAGGTTAACAATTCTTGTAGATAGATTGAAACATTTGGTAATTCTCGCTACTGAGCGTGATCTATGAAGGAAACAGAATTTTTTTGATTTACTGTATGTAAAGGCTCGTAAAGTAATTCTGTACGTAGTAAAGAATGAATAAAATGCAAAGACGAATTTATTTTCTAATAGAAACTCTTAATTTTCACTTATTATACGTATCCCTACCCAAACTTGGCCCCGTGAAATCCGTTCCGCATTGGGCCCCACAATTGTTAAGTCCGGCCGTGCTATTTAGTGACGTGTGAATACATAGAAGAATAGTTGTTTTCCGCCCCCCATCTTTTTTACGTGGGGTAATTCTAGTTCGACTTGCAGAAATAAAAGAGTGATCTTTCCATGACTTCTTGGTCACAATGGTTAAGTCCAGCCCTGCTATTTAGTGACGGGTAAATATTACTTGTTCTACCCCTCTTTTTTTTCGCCCCTTAAGTTACGTTGGGTAATTCTAGTTGCAGAAATAAAAGAGTGATCTTTCCTTTACTTCTTGGTGTCCAAACTCTTGAGCCATGAAGAGAATTATATATACATGGGCGTAGCCAGGATTTTTTCGGGGGGGGGGGGGGTTTAGGGGGATTTTTTCTCCGACCCCTCCCCCGCGAAAAAAAATATTTGTATGTATGTATGTGTGTGTGTGTGTACATAATCTTTATTACATTCTGACCCTTCATTCTTTCGGAAAACGTTTATTGTGCCCGTGTATTGTTCTTCCTGTAGCTAGTGGAAAAATTGTTGACTCACAGCCATTGCTAGCAAGGGGGTCTGGGGGAGCACTATTTCTAGTATTGGAAGCCAACAAAATGCATATTCTGAGGTATCTACAGTGCATTTTCCTGCTATTAAAAAGTCTGATTTCAAAAACCTAATGTGCTATTCTTACCGACTTAGACCCTCCCGCGCCATTCGGCGCATTTACCGTCAAACTGTTTCCACAAAAATCTGTCACTGGTAATGTCTGAAGCCTCTTCCCACTTGCTCTACGTCCTCCATGAATGTGTGTACTAGGATGTCATCGCAAGTCTTATTATGCGTAATTCATTTTGTCGGAGAACATGTCCCCCAAACCTCATGCCACGCTCTGTCACTATCTTACTAAATGGTCGACTCCCAGTTCGGCATGGGATTTTCTTGATTTAGACCCGATCTCTATAATTGACTCCTAAAATCTGTCTTAGCCATCTTTATTGAGGCACATTTACTGTTTTTCAATTTCGGCAGATGACTATTCACTGCACTTTATTAATGGAGCCCCGCCACTGCTGGTAGAAATGTCTAACTTCTCTTGAATACGCTCTTGGAATTAGGTGACTGTAGTTTGCTTTAGATTTTATATCGAAAAGAGAAGTTTTATCGTCAAAATCATCTGTTGGGGGTTTTAAACAGTTTAAAAGGACTTAGTTGTTTGTTTGTTTTTTAATTTCAAAACCCCACTTAGCTACGATCATAGAATTTGGTAACTGTAGTTTGCTTTAGAATAATATTGAAGATAGAGGTTTTCCCACCTCAAAACGCTATGTAGGGGGGATTTTAAACTCAAAACCATCTGAAGGAGAGGAGTTTAAACTCAAAACCCCCAATTGGCTTGGCTACGCTAAAATAATTTTAGTGTGTAATTTGCTTTTTTTATATTGAAGAGGTATTTTTTTAGCATCAAACCCTTCTGAAGGGGGATTTAAACTCAAACCCCCTTTTGGCAACGATCATAGCATTTTGAGTGCGTAATTTGCTTTTTTTAACATTGAAGATGTATTTTTTATCTTCCAACCCGCTGGCGGGGGGTTAAAACTCAAAACTCCTTTTCTACGCTCATAGATTGTAGATTGTGTAATTTGTTGTTTTTTTTAATTGAAGATGTATTTTTTAGCTTCAAACTCCACTGGAGGGGTGTTTAAACTTAAAATTATGAGCTACGCTCATAACATTTTGAGTGCATAATTTGCTTTTTTTTATATTGAAGAGGGAGTTTATCGTAAATTTTGGAGGGGGTTTTAAAATCAAAATCTTCCTTAACTGTGCTATTGGAATTTGGGGATTGTCGCTTGCATTTTTTTGTTTTGTTTTATAGAAGAGGGGGATTTGACTACAAAAACCCCTGGTAGGGGGTTTTAAACTCACCCCCGGTAAGCGTTTTTAAACTCAAAACCCCCTGTTAGGGGGTTTTAAACTCAAAACCCCCTGGTAGGGGTTTTAAACTCAAAACATCTTGGCTGCGCTGGGGCTAGTGATGGTTTAGTATTAAAATCTCACCTAAAATAAACAAAATCAAAGCAAAAAATCAGTCACTAAATCCCGTCTCCCCCCCTGCGGGGGGATTTCATTTCGGGGGGGGGGGGGTTTGAACCCCAAAAACCCTCCCCTGGCTACGCCCATGTATTATATATAATTATAAGCATATTTTAGTTTAAAAAAAAAGTGTATATTTTTGAGTTAGTGGAGGGTAAGGCCCTAAAAGTAGAGGCAGTGTAGTGGAAGACATAGACCAAGACCGCAGACGTGGAGAAAGACGGTGATTAAGAAAGCTATGGACATCGAAAAAAACATGGGCCTCAGCTCTGGAAGAAAAGCGTGCCAAACGAAAAATGGCTGGCTGCTCCACCACCAAAAGAGAAAGCCACCTTAACCTGTGATATATGTGGACGGAAGTGTCACTCCAAAATAGGGCTCCACACTACTGCACAGTCACATGAAAAAGTGTTCTACGAGATGAACCCTGGTCTGAAGAAGGCCAACTGTGTGCTTCAGTACAACCGCAAGAGAAATCTGATTCTAAACGTGCTGAAAAGTGCAAAGTGTTTATTAAAATTAGTTCGCTTATCAATGTGTATTCTGTCCACCGGATATTTATGGTTTTGATTCCATGTGGGTAAATCGTCCCATGACAGCCAGTGAATCTATTCCATTAATCCAAACTTCGTTTACCTTGTTCACTGTGTTAGCATTTTCCACCATCACAGCCTCGTAGGTCACAGTTATAATACTGGAAGAATTAACTGACAGGTCACTGGCGTTGTTTCGAACTGTACCTAATGCTATGATCGCTCGGTCATTCTGAAACAAATATCATTCAATGGTTCAGAAATATATTATCAATTTGAACATTACTATAATACTTAATATGATACCAAATATATTATTACCACTTTCAGCTTTACGCTAGTGCCCGCCAGCATTATTTTTATATGATTTAATCATTTTCTACCCACGTCTACTTGATTTGATAAACACTTGTACTTTATTTGCTAAATACTTCTACTTAATTAAGCTAAATACTTCTACTTGATTTGCTAAATACTTCTACTAGATTTGCTAAATACTTCTACTTGGTTTGCTACCCACTTCTACTAATCCCCTAAAATTGCTTACAAAAGTTGAGTTGTTGAGAGACTCTAACACAGGAACAGCTGATCCATTATAGTCCAGGTTTTTACCAACTGTAACTACAACATTACACAACATCATGACAATTGTGTCTGAGTCTGGTGTAAAGATTTCTACCTGGAAGCAGAAAGAAAAGAACATTTGTTAACAAGCCTAAGATTACATTGAATGACAAGGATATTTCATTGGGATAGCTTCAAGACTGCATCAAAATCATCCACTAGAACTAAATGGCCAAAATTGAATCTAGAACATCCACTACAACTGAATGGCCAAAATTGAATCTAGAACATCCACTAAAACTGAATGGCCAAAATTTAGTCTAGATCATCCACTACAACTGAATGGCCAAAATTGAATCTAGAACATCCACTATAACTGAATGGCCAAAATTGAGTCTAGTTCATCCACTACAACTGAATGGCAAAAATTGAATCTAGAACATCCGCTACAACTGAATGGCCAAAATTGAATCTAGAACATCCACTACAACTGAATGGCCAAAATTGAATCTAGATAATACACTACAACTAAATGGCCAAAATTGAATCTAGATCATCCACTACAACTGAATGGCCAAAATTGAATCTAGAATATCCACTAGAACTAAATGGCCAAAATTGAATCTAGATCATCCACTACAACTAAATGGCCAAAATGGAATCTAGATCATCCACTACATTTTAATGTCCAAAATTGAATCTAGATCGTCCACTACAACTAAATGGCCAAAATGGAATCTAGATCATCCACTACATTTTAATGGCCAATATTGAATCTAGATCATCCACTACAACTGAATGGCCAAAATTGAATCTAGATCATCCACTACAACTGAATGGCCAAAATTGAATCTAGAATATCCACTAGAACTAAATGGCCAAAATTGAATCTAGATCATCCACTACAACTAAATGGCCAATTTGGAATCTAGATCATCCTCTACATTTTAATTTCCAAAATTGAATCTAGATCATCCCCTACAACTGAATGGACAAAATCGAATCTAGATCATCCACTACAACTGAATGGCCAAAATGGAAACTAGATCATCCCCTACAACTGAATGGCCAAAATCGAATTTAGATCATCCACTACAACTGAATAGACAAAATTGAATCTAGATCATCCACTACAACTGAATAGACAAAATTGAATCTAGATCATCCACTACAACTGAATAGACAAAATTGAATCTAGATCATCCCCTACAACTGAATGGCCATAATTGAATCTTGTCGTCTGTGAAGAAACTAGAAACTGGAGTACTTGTTGTCTGTGAAGAAACTAGAAACTGGAGTACTTGTTGTCTGTGAAGAAACTAGAAACTGAGTACTTGTCGTCTCTGAAGAATGCAAATTGAAAGGTGACCTTGACCTTTTCGCTCTAGAAATTCTAACATTTAAACTTTTGTAAAAAAATCGAACATTTGGTAGGGCGTTGACCTTGTTTTTTTAATGACTATTTGATGTTCTTCAGCTCTTGTCCAACAAATCAATCATCGAACAAGATTATTCCACCCAGATTTTTGAAGAGGTCATAGATATATAAGCCTAATGTATTGCTATTCAAAGCTTTAAAGTCTAGATCTGGACATTTCGACGCTAGTCCTAAACATTTCAACCTAGCATTAACATATTTAGAAGCAATTTCTTTTAGAGTTTGGACTACAGAGTTATCTAGATATTTTCACAACGAATTCTGGACTAAAGAGTGTCTAGAAGCGTCTGGATTCTTCCTTCTTAAATAAATAAAATGATAAGACATTCAAATAAACTAATATAGCATTCTTTACTCTGACTTACAATAAACTGTATACATAATTGAATAAATATCTTTAAGTAATTTAATGTCAATTTATTAAAGCTAAATAATGATTTTAAGAAGGTATATCAGTGTTCATTATGACAAAGTATGACATATTCAGATTTACAGAAGAATATTTCTACCAAGTCAGAATCTTAGTTTTTTTCAACTTCTCATTTTTCCGGCTTCTCTATTTAAAATGCAAATAAAACACATAGAAGACTAGCCTCCCACCCCACCACATAATGTAAGCGTTATTCTTTTCAATGTCTTAAGCGCTAATAACTGGCCAAAAAATTGACAACGGATACCTTGATCTGTGATCTCAATTCATTGTATGTAAACTAAAAGCGTTTTGAAGTACTGAAATTCAAATATAGACTACATTCTAAAAACTGACCTATCACTACTGACCTGAATGTCCGTACTACCAGCAGGAAACAGAATGTCCAGTTTAAACTGTATACGGTGACCAACTTTGATCACTGCCAGGTTTTGATTAGTACCATACTTTTCAAGGTTAAAGGTCAAATTGGTCGGTAAAGTTATGGCCTGTAGATAATATAAACAATAATATAATTACTACCTTTTCAGTCAGGGGAGTTTGTACATAAATAATGGTTCATATACTCCTCCAGTCGTAACGACTAGGGTTCATCTCGTATAACACTTTTTCATGTGACTGTAGAGCCTTATTTCGGAGAGACAGTCCTGACACAACTATAGCAGGATAATGTGGCTTTTTCGTTTGGAACGCTTTTCTTCTAGAGCTGAGGGCCATGTTTTTTTTTTCACTGTTCAAAGCATGCTTGGTCAACTACATAGTTCGGTCTAGGGCTATGTCCCGTTTGATTACATCAACATAACGGAGGTGGTGACGACCAAATTTTCTTAAGCCAGTCGAGAGTTTCACTTAAAGGATGACTTTTGGGATTAGATTGTCCTCCATCAGGTGAACATGACCAAGTCAGCACAGGCGTCAATATCTGAGGATTGCAAGTTTGTAGCGCAAGTGGAATGACTCTAGTTTTCCCTCTTGCGTTACATAGGTATTCCAAGACTAATTACCGTACAGAAGCGTTCTAAAAACGCGTGGCTCGTAGACTCCATTTGGGTCACTGTAGTGAGCTTCCGATTTTCCCAAACTCTTAGTCTGAGTCTAGCAAAGGTCGATGCAGCCTTCCCTGTTTTCTTTTCCTATCTCCTCTTCTAGAGAATCTTGAATTGTGGATCCATAGTCACAGAATTCATTTACAGCATCCATCTTGTTTTCGTGAAAGGTAAGTGTTGTAGCAGGTAGCCCTATAACGTTTGTTTTCTTCGTGCTAATGGTTAGCCCATACTCTTTACGCACCTGAGAGAAGCGGTACATTAGTGACTGAAGCTCCTGTTGTGTGTATGAGTCACTAATGCTGCATCATCCGCGAACAGCATGTCTCTTAAAAGAGTGATTCGGATTTTCGTTTAGGTTTACAGTCTGGCGATATTCAAAAGTTTGACATCAAATTTGGAATCGAAATAGATGCTTTCAGTGGAATAGTAAAATTTGTGGTGGATTAGCTGTGAAAAGAGTATTCTGTACAGGGTTGGTGCTAGAGGACATCCTTCACTGTTGTTTATGCTGAAACTATCGGAGCAAGTTCTATTGAACATCAACTTCAACTTGAACATCATATTTTGATGGAAGGAGACAATGACATTTAACTGCTAATGTAGATAGTCTATTATCTGCAAAATTCCAAAGAGGCCATCTCTTCTGACTAGATAGAAGGCCTTAGTTAGATCATTGAACGCAATGTACAAAGGAATCCTTTCTTCTTTCCACATTGCTGCAGCTGACGGAGACAGAATATCATGTCGTTTGTGGATTTTCCTGAGTGAAAGCCACACTTTTGCCTACATTACTTAGGAGAGAAATTCCCCTGTAATTGTTGCAACCGTTTCTGTCACAGGGCAACAATCTTAGCATCCCGCAGGTGCTATGGCACAGCATCTAAACACTACAGGAAGACATGTCTTGATCCTAGGCTTTATTGGAAAAAAAAAGACAAAACAGTCCACAATAACACAGTACACACACACAAGCTGACCTGGACACCAAGACATTCTGATACACAAGAACAGATCAGTTTAAAACACAAAACAAGAAACATAAATACACAACATTCACCCTCCCCCCCACCCCCGTTTAGTTTTTTCGCTCTACTTCTGAGATTATACGAGTGCTGTAAGGGCGTATCTCTGGCAAGTGATTTTTGTCCATTTTCAATGGTGTTTTCCTCTGCTCTTAAAGCAGGTGGAATCATGTTCTCTGCAGATGTCTCCATGTCACCCCTAGAAGCCACTGAGTTTTTGGAGACACCCGGTGAAGTGTTACCAGGAGCCAATTTATGTTGAGAGACCTCAGAAGATGTCTCAACGTCTCTCGGAGCGAAATCATGTAATACGGACTCGGAAGATGAGTCGCCTCTCAGAGCCAAATGGTGTAGTGAGACAGTTTCTTCCCGTCCATTTGGAAGACGTATGTGGGCATAGTTTTGATTTGCTTCAATAAGCTCCACTTCATCTACCAGCGGTTCATATTTGCTTTGCATCGCATGCCTTCTCATTAGGACATGCCCTAGAACAGATAGCCAGGTCGGTAGCGAGACACCACAGGCGGATCTTCTTTCGTAGAGATCTAATTGAATGGAGAGCGTCGCATTGTGTATTATGTAGCCATCTTGACTTGTCAACAAGAAGAATCGTCTTTCAGAGAGTCAAGTTCAGTTTTTCTACTTGCCCGTTCCCTTTTGCACTAGGCCTATGTGTGGTGGCTCTGCTTGTTACTATATCTTTACCTCTGAGGAAAGATCTTAGCTCTTCAGACATGAAGACTGATCCCCGGTCTGAATGCAAATAGGAGGGCGTCCCGAAAATGCTGAATGTTTGTCAAGCATCTAATTACTGTTGGAGTAGAAGTGTCAGAACATATGCAAACGGAAACCTTGAGTACTCATCAATAATTGTCAATAAATATGTATTTTTAGTGCTAGAAGGGAGTGGTCCCTTAAAGTCGACACTAAATCTCTCGAATGGTGATGTAGCTTTTACTAAGCTGCCGGCAGATGGTTAATAAAAACGAGGTTTTATCGCTGCACAGATGGGACAATTGTTTGTTCCAGTTCTTATTTCTTAAACTGCATACGGGAGATTTTTTGACCGGCCGAAATGGAACATTCGCACTATGCCAAGGTGGCAAAGTGTGTTGTGAAGTTTTTTCAAAGACCCTTGGGGGGGGGGGGTGTACTTGCACAGAATCCACGAGAAAGAGCATCCCCGGCCGGTAACACACATCGAAACTGTACATAGATAGTTTAATTCTTCACCTCTGAATTTTGTCGTTTTTATTCTTACCGTGATGACGAGGCATAAGCGTGAAGGATATGGACCTTTGATAGTGGTTAGTTTGAAATGCTACCCTAATAGAAAATGTCTCCATTTCTTGATTGATTCATCGATAGCCATTGCTTCTTTCTCTACGGAGGATTGACGTCTCTCGCTAGGAGATAGTATTCTGGAGAAGAAGGCAACTGGTCTTTTGTTCTGTGATAAGGTAGCGGATATAGCGATATCCGATGCATCTATTTCAACTTCCAGAGGCGTTTTATGGTCTTCGTTAGTGACAACCGCCATTCTGAAATTTATCTTTGACTCTCTCTGGAAATGAGAAAGTTCTGTTGTGTACTAAAGGATGGATCATCTGAGAAATGCCCTATCCAGTTGACATAGTAGGAGAATAGACCTACAGCTCGCCTTTGTGCGTCTAGGTTCTCGGGTGGCGGAAGTTGACGCAAGGGCAGTTGTCTGGCTTCATCTCATTATGAAAGACTTCATACCCTAGTAATGTTATTCTTGATGAAGCGTTTGCACACTTTATCTCATTAAGAGTTCATATTTTTTATAGCCCCAAGAAATTTAAGCAGATTTTTATCTTGCACTTCTCTGTCCTTACCACATATGGTGATGTTGTCAATATAAGCATACGTACCCTCCAGTGACTCTTGTTCTATGATCTTGTCGATTGTCCGTTGAAAACAGGCTACCCTTTAGTTACTCCAAAGGGTATCCTACAGAATCGGTATAATTTTCCTCCAGCTTCAAAGAAAGTATAAGGGCGATCAGTCTTCCTTAGAGGGATCTGATGGTATGCGTTGAGAAGATCAAGGGTGCTAAATATTTCGTATTTAGCTATTTGAGAGACCATATCATCAATGCGAGGTATGGGATAAGCATCCCGAAGTGTGAACCGATTAACAGTTTGGCTGTAGTCCACTACCATTCTTCGTTTGTGTCGTTCGTTAATTGTTACTAATACTTGAGTCCACCATGGAGATGACGAAGGCTCAATGATGCCATCTTTCAAGAGTCTGGAAAAACCTCTGAATTGATGAATTGAGTGTCATTTGCAGAATAACGTCTGGATTTTGTAGCGATAGGTCGACACTCTTTAAGCATATTTTGGAAAAGAGAAGCGGGTTCGACATTAGCAGCTGTCACACCATTTAAGACCATTGTTGGTTTAAACCCCTGAAAGTGATCTTTACACTCTCATGTTGTTCAAGGAAGTCATGGCCTGCAATAACATCTTCACAGTATTTGTATTTTCATTACAGCACAAGATAGAGAAAACGAAGAGGCGGCTGTTATTGTATACGCTGCTGAATCAGAGTTAACCTTAATCAAGTATGTGTAGCTTGAAGTCTTTATAGGTGGATCTTTACTCTTAATGTCAGCATTAACATGGCCGCGAGTATAACCAGTTAGGTTCGTGTTGGCCATAGATATAAGTTTTGATGAGTGAAAAGTAATTAATCTATACTTTCCGACAGCCGAAGCAGAAATGTAACTGTCCGAACTACCTGTATCGATGAGGCATCAAGTGCAATGTTGGTAACTTGTATTTTCATTACAGCACAAGATAGAGAAAACGAAGAGGCGGCTGTTATTGTATACGCTGCTGAATCAGAGTTAACCTTTAGCAGGACATTTGTTACAAGAGTGGATAGCACCTCCACAGAAGTAGCAATTACCAACATTTGTAGAGCAGCTGATGTAGAGGTTTGCTTAATGTAGTTTTGCACTGTTTCAGAAGATCGCATCCAGGGGCTTTGGCCTGCAGCTATGTTGTCTTTGGCTTTGTTGAGTTCTACTAAGGTGAGTACTTCATCTAGCTCATTCATTGTGGGTAATTCATTGATAGTGTTTCGAGCTGAGGCAGAGACTGAGCTTGTTGCTGCATAGAGTTCTAAGTAATCTGTACATTTGTTAGCTCTTGTCTGTGATTAATTCCCCAGCGGTTGATTTAAGACGTGCTGACTTGTTTTGGGAGGGTCCGAGAGCATTTTTGATTCCATCATTCAGTCCTCTGATGTTTCCTGTTTGGGATGTAAGCTGAATACTTCCACTGAGCTTTACCCAGTATTCATTGGCACAGTTCCGTGCTTTCCTCTACACGGGGGCTGTAGCTGTAGAACTCAACGTAGGAGACAACTAGTTCAAAAAATACTTTGGCTTATTCTCCATTTTAAGAGCTTCATCAATGCAATAACTCATGCGATATTATGCTGTTGCTGCATTTTAATTTTTCATGATTTTGAATTTGAAAATGTTTGAAGTCTGGACTTTTTCAATGAGTCACGTCTTCTCTTTATATCTTTTTTTTTACTTAGGGATTACTTCATGTGCGCTAATCTGCTCAGACTCCATACAACACTAAAGTTATACAAATTACAGTTTAAAAAACCCGGTTTACACCAGTAACAAATACCATGATAATAACTCATACAGTCTGATCTTAATAACGATGAACAAATGTTACGAATATATACGATTGTGTTCGTTTTGCGCTGCTATTACAATTGGTGTTTATTCTTTAACAAAATGTGTTTTTTTTAGTGTTTAGGTATTGAAATGGAAAAGACTTTGGCTTTTTTTTTCTCTGCCAAATGTACTAAGCACATAATTATCTTTTCTTTAGAAGTAATGTCTGTAATTTATAATTTAGTCTGTTGATTTGATTAGCTCTCTCGGTAATCTAGATACACGTAGACTAGCTTAAGTTACTTCCAGCATATGAACAGAGTAACATTTTGCTAGAGTCCTCAAACACTGGGCCTCAGAATTGTAAGCTTTACCTACGCTAAAAGTGTGTAAAGATGAACGCATTAGATTCATCTCCTGTCAAGTCTAGATTGCACTTTTCCATTGACCTTTAACTGAGATGAAATTTATTAAGCCTATCTCAAGAGAACAAATTCACTTACCCTCTTCTGTCTGTGATGAGGTTCTTCGCCTACTTCTGGCACCATGTTCAAATATCTCTCAGACTCGTCACTAGCATAGCCGTTCTTTATGTCCATCTTGTAGTTGTTGACAGCTGTGTTATCCCAGGAAGTGCCAGTGGTAACAGTTAGTGTCATGGTGTCATAGGTCACGCCATCGTCGCTTGCACCAATTTTAAGTTCATACCTGTTACACGTAGATCTTATTCTTATTAGTTCATACCTGTTACACGTAGATCTGGGTGTTTAGGTTATTCTTATTAGTTCATACCTGTTACACGTAGATCTGGGTGTTTAGGTTATTCTTATTAGTTCATACCTGTTACACGTAGATCTGGGTGTTTAGTTTATTCTTATTAGTTCATACCTGTTACACGTAGATCTGGGTGTTTAGGTTATTCTTATTAGTTCATACCTGTTACACGTAGATCTGGGTGTTTAGGTTACTCTTATCAGTTCATACCTGTTACACGTAGATCTGGGTGTTTAGGTTACTCTTATCAGTTCATACCTGTTACTCTTATACTCTTATTGAACAACAGTTCAATGCAAACATTAGAAAAAAAAAGTGGTACCAAGTTTATTATAACTTAAAGAAGCATTAATAAGTATTTGATATTTAGAAAATTATATGTTTAAAATAAGTCAATGTTTTCACGCAAACATACCAGGAGATTTTTTTATATAGAATAAAAAAATTATTTCCCATATACAGATGTACATGGCAGGTTCTTTGAATGATCTTAAAACAACATGTCACTATCGAGTACTATGCGTCTCATTGAATTTTATTAATGAGTAATGTGAAACCACATACACACACAAAACGACTTTCTTAACCAAGCGGGAAATGAAAAAGACTATTGATTTACAAGCCTAGAAATGAAATGGGTGTATTATCCCTGGGTTAGATAAGTAATCCGCAAAACCTCTTGTTATGAATTGGGCAAAAAAACAATCTAGAATTGTGCTAGAAACTCTGAACTAAATTATTCCAAGATAATTTTTAGCGGCCCCCGAAAGGGGAGAAGACGCTATTAGTTTTGTGTGAAATGTCTGTCTGTCCGTCCGTCCGTCCCGTTTAAATCTCGTAAACTAGAAAAGATAGTGAAAATCCGACATCATAATATTTTAGTCCATTCAAAGTTCTGATGCAACGGCTACTTTTTTCTAAAAGCGAAAAAGCGAATTTTTAAAATCAATTACTCAAGCAATTTTTTTCATAAAGCACTTTTACAACTATTCACTATTAATAGTAACAAACACGGGAGACTCTTTAGCAGAGGAAATGGCTATTGCCATATTTTTAACACATTTATGCAAATGGTTTTACATTTTTGTCAAAAAAATATTTTTTTTTTACATTTGTATTGCTACGTTATGTAAGTTCTGTCCTACTAACTACTACGTTTACCCAACAATAATGTTTACTTTTTTTTAAAGAGAAAAAATCTATCTAGTATGCATATAAGTTAGACATAATTTAAAACAACAATTAATAAGTATCTTTCATTTTATCGCGTGAGCTACACATACCCTAAACTGTTGTAGAATACTGAACTAAAGGAATTTTTAACAATTAATTTTTTTACGGAAATGTTTTTTTTTTCTTTTTTTTTTTAGGATTTGAATAAGAGATTGACTTTTTACAAAACATTTAGATCATTCATTATAAGACATCAGTTAGGCCAGGTTCACATTTAACTTCACTTTCACCTATCCTCTGGACCGCTGGGGCACCACATAAGATCTGTCAACCTTCTTTCTTCATTCTTCTCTGTCATTTGTCTTTGATAGAATTTCGTTCTGATTTTCCTTCTGAAAATATTGATACCTGCCTGGGTGGACCACTTCGGGGCCGATTTTGAGTTTGTGTTTCCACACAAACTTTTTTTGTAACCTTGTTTTTTTTAAGTTTGAAGTTATTCCTGACAATAAAGTACAACTCTAAGTCTTCTTATCTAGTCAGACCAAAAGAAGCGGCCAAGTTTTTAAATGTGTTTGTGGAAAATGAGATATGAGATACTGCACTATTTGTAGCAGAAGACCTGCAGTCCTATGAGATACTGCACTATTTGTAGCAGAAGACCTGCAGTCCTATGAGATACTGCACTATTTCCTAGACTCGAAGACAAGAACGTTAATGACGATCATAATGAGTTTCTCAGCCAGACGTTTTATGAAATGTATGTAAAGGGTATGTAAAAGAAAAAACATTCAAGTGTGTATCAGATTCTTTTGAACTATTCTACACATACAACTTAAGAATGCTTTTGAATGTTTTTATAAATGTTTTGTCTTTCTTATCGGATACATCTTTATAGTCAGCTTACGTTGGAAACAATGAGTAGCTTTCTCCAGAGACCCGAATTTCTCCAGTATACTTGTCTAGAATGAAGGTGGAAGCTTCATCTTGGCTTACCAAAAAGTAGGTGACGTTGGAGCAAGAGCATCCTGATGGGTCCCGACAAAATTCTGAGGAGGAAAATTTGAAACATTACAACTAGAGAAGTGGACACATTCTATAAAACAGCTTTTTTGTTGTTTACGCTTGACAAGAGAGGGAAAAGTGCTACGTTCTGAGTACAGTGTCATTCCATCAATACCGTCTGAGCACATTTTCATTCTACCATGACGTTCTGAGTACATTGTCATTCTACCATTACTATTTATACATTTTAAAATTATTTCAACTTTTATGCATTTTTTTTTGTACATGAACTTCCAAAAAGAGGTTCCAATTTAATCGACTTCATAATTCATTTTGGTTGCAGTCGCGCTAACCAGTTGATTATGATAGTTGTTCTAGGCCACTGACTTGAGCTCCCTCACATCGTAGCAATAACAACGTTTTACACTCATACGTTTCTTGTCAGTTCCTAATGTTAGTGACTTGCCTTCGTCAGGGTCATTGGCTTCAGCTTTATAGACAGGTTTTCCTTCCAGATGTGACTGTGTCAATGTAACAGAGCCAACGTCATAAGCAAATCTTGGTGGCTGGGAAGCTAAACGAAAACAAGAAAATAAAATAATAATAATAAAAGCTTAAATGAAGTGTCATTGTATCCACTAGTTTGGATCAGTCATGTCATTAAAATTGTAATAGATCAAGACTAACGAAAATGAAACTGTGATAATAAATAAATATTTGACCAATTGTTTTTGTTTAGGTCAATGTCATGTTTTTAGCTTCATCAATGTGGCTCTGATCCTATCACTTGTCTGGACCAGTTGGGAAAAAGGAAGGGAAAGAGAGAAGGGAAAGAGAGAAGGGGACATCTGGGTGAATGTTACAGTGGTTGCTTTTTAAATGCATAAAAAAAAGTTGCACGACTTGAATTCGAACTCGAGGATTGAAGCTTTCTCAGAACAAATCGCTAACCACTGGGCCAACGAAGAGCGAATGAAACTAGCAGGTTTTATAGTTATCTACTATTTGTTTTAAACGTTTTTTAAGCAACGACTTATAAAAGGAAATTATTCAGCTTATACCACCATATCTATCAAGTACTATTTCTTTCGCTTGTTCGATACAACACAAAATAGCTAATTACCAATACTTAATTAAATAATTTTTTTTATTATTGATTCTTGTTTTGTCAGGAAATAATTATTTTACAAAATTTCAACTTGATCCTAGATTGGGTGTTGGAAAAATAACGTGTACAAACTTTTTGCCAGACAGGCAGATAGACAGAGTGAGTTGATATTAAGCTTTGTAAAAATGAATGAAACGCATCAAATAATAACTATGTGTGGCTTAAAACTATTGATGGGTTGGCCTCATTATGAAACATCAATATAGAACTTTTTTTTGTTTGTTTTTCTTAGAGCTAAGTATAAATCAAAATGTTATTCTGATCCAGCCTACTCTTTAAATATGATACTTTCTCTCTCTCTCTGTCTCTCTCTCATGTATGTGTGTGTTTAGTGTAACAGAACCAGACTTGTCACATTTAATGCATTAGAAAACTTTTTGTAAAGTTTCTGTTTTGTTGAATGTTTCCAATGTAACTTACAGTCTTCATGTGACTCGTGACAGAATTTTTTCAATACTTCAGGTTTATATCTCAGACAAGAACGTCTTTACGACTTGCACTTATTCCTTTCTACACAAGAGTTTCACTAATACAACGGTGTCCGAGAAACATGGACTTTACATGTCCGAAGCAGTGATTATGTCAAAATAACAAAAATGTATTGAGACATTTGGACCAGTTGATTTTTTTTTCTATACACAAAAGGCGGCGTGGACCTGTGAAATGTAGTCAATAATTCAATATCATTGATCAAGCGCAATCAATTTTCATTCGTTATTTTACATCAATCAAAAAGAAAGCCTTTAAATAGCGTTTCCTGTTTGTTCTTTCAGATTAGTTTAAAGATAAGATTGTGTGTGTGTCTGTGTGTGTGTTTGTGAGAGATTAACTAATATGGAGCCCTTATGACTAATTGTAAATTTTAACAAAATATATATTTATCTTGACTGATTCTTATATTGTAGTAGTACTGCCAGCTATTATGTAGTGTGTACTGAAGGCTGTAGTTAAGCATGTATAGAGTTCGTCCACCGTGGTTCCATGATGGCCACTTTTGTTATTCAGGGGCTAAGGACTTTACACTAGAGTGTTGTTCCTCCTCGTGTGGCTGGTGAGACCTATGTGAGTCCGGAATGTTCCACTGCACACTGGGCAGGTTATTCTAGCTGGAGCTAGTGTCATTGGCCTTACTTTTTCTCTGACGCCTTTCTTCTGCCAGCGCTGTTCTCTTGACCTCAGCTCTATCACGTGCTTCTGTCTTCCAGGTGGCTGGGTCAAGGCTGAAGGAGAAGCTTTGAGAAGCTGAAGCGTTTTCTGTGTCCCTTCCTTTACTTGGCCATAAAGAAGTCATGCAGGAGTCTTCCGTTCTGTAGCAATTCACTTAAGATTTTGATTAGATTTTGATTTAGTTTGCCATATGAAAACAAAACAATTGAATTTAAAATTACTAAGTTTAGTACCGAGACCATTCGCCACTACTCTAATATTCATGTTCTTCATAATATCTTCACTTATCTCTCCCAATGTATCATACATTTCTCCGATATATAAATATATCAGAGAATACCAAAAAGTGTTCTATATTAAAATTAGAGCGGTGTTTCTCAACCTTCGGCAAAAAAAACAAAAAAAAAACAAAAAAAAAAAAAACTGTCACGTTGATAGCCCTCCTAATAGCTTGGAGGTCTGTGGGAGCGCTGTAAGTTCCCCCAGCGTTTCTTGCAGTCTTCCCTGCAGAATCTCCTGGCATCATAAGCTCATTATTCATTTAAACAAAAAAAAGGCAGGTCAAATTAAGTCAAATAAAGTAACGTGGGGGCAAGGGCCGATACTGAAGTGTGACTGACAATCAAGGCACAAGTAGCGTAAGTATTTCTCAACTGTATAAGGGTTATTTATCGTGCTATTATCTTCATGTGAAGCGAGACCTCTTGTAGTAGGCCTGTTAAGACGCCAAAAGAACGATGGTTAAACGCTCTTTGTCTATTTGACCGTTTTGACGCGCGCAAAATGTGTAATTTTTAAGAACTTTTTAAATGATGTTTTTATTTGAAAAATATTCTACTATGAATGTATAGACCCTAACAACATTGTAAAAAACAACCGATTTGTTCGCTGAAAGGAAAAGATATCCAACAGATTTAGATTAGGCTTTGAGGGTAAAAATATCCAACAGATTTAGATTAGGCTTTGAGGGTCGCCGACGAAAAGAATATTTTTCGAAAAATAATATATAAAAAATAATAAGTTCATTTATAAGTGATTACTTTTGTTCACTACATCTGTTTGTAACTTCGTTTCAAAGTTCTGAACAAAAAAATCCGGAAGATGGAAGAGAAATTAAGTAGACCAATTAGATTTCTACTCTATTTTTTAAAAAAAAGTTATAATCCCAAAGTTATAAATACAATAAAAACCCTCAGATTTGAGTAAAGGTTGGGAATAATCAGGGCCGGTCTTAGACCCACTTCAGCCTATGCAGCCGCGGTAACACGACAATTCGTTCACTGACATTTTGTTCACCGTCAAATCATTCACGACATTTCGTTCACGCGAAATATCGCTCACGGACTTTTCGCTCACAGACTTGTTCACGCGGCAAATCGTTCACTAACAATTCGTTCACTGGATATTTCCAAAAACAAAAAATTGCTAGAGATCGGACCTAATCCGAAATTCTTTGTTAATTTTTTGTTTTTTTGTTGTTAATATTTTGCTAATGAGGACAGTATGTGAAAAAAATTATATCTAAAAGAAAAAAGAGATCTTACAAGCAAGCTGAAACATTTAAATGGGCCCTCACTTTACTCTAGGTAACATTTTTACTTTCAACATGTAGGCCTTCTTTTACACTCATGTCCGTCATGTAGTCTTGTTCGCCCTACCCCATATCTTCGTAATAAGCGGTCCAGATGTTTAATTAACATACCCATTTTATTGATATCTTATTAACAAAAACAAATAAACGCAAAGACACACTAGTATTTTTTACACAATCCTGTCAGTGTTTTTACGAGAGATAATTTAGATTTTTAACAATGTACTAGATTTGGTACAATATATGGTTTCACTGTTTAACTCTGAACGTCACATACTAGATACAAATCTAAGGTTAATACTTATCAATTAAGACATCTAAGGAAAAAACAACTAATTACATATACAACACTAGGAAATATTTTGGTTCCCTATCAAAACATTATAAATTTATTGCAATACAACAAAACAAAATTGTTTCACTAAATTTGTTATTGAAGTCCAAGCAATCCAATGAGTCTACCAATGGCTGGTCACATATAGAAACAAGTTAACTAAAATAAAAATAAAATAGAACTCCTTTTAAACTTAATGGAAAGTACTGTACTCGTGTCTAGTAGATATTTTCAATGTTAACAGATTGAACATGTGTCTAGGCAATGTCCAATAAAGTTTTATTACCTCCAGAGGAGCCAGTCTGTCTAGCACTCAACTAGGTGTTAACTAGAGTATCCAGATGAATGGGTATAATTCCGGTAGATGAAAAAAAAGAGAGGAGTGTAAAGGTATATTAAAGGTGAAAGTAAAAATGTTACCTATAGTAAAGTGACGGCGCGTTTAAATTTTTCAGCTAGCTTGTAAGATCTCTTTTTTTTTTCTTTTAATTATAATTTTTATCACATACTGTCCTCATTAACAAAATATTAACAACAACAACGAAATTAAATAAACTCGGATTAGACCTGATCACTAGAATTTTTTTGTTTTTTGGAAATAATAGCTACAAAAGTTTTATTGTAAATAAATTAAACACGCGACGAGAATATATAATATTAACAATATGTTACTATCCAGTGAACGATTTGTCTGTGAACAATTTGTCCGTGCCGTGAACGATTTGTCGCGTGAACGATTTGTCCTGAACCAACTGTCGGTGAACAAGTTGTCGGTGAACAAGTTGTCTGTGAGCGAATAGTCCGTGAGCGATATGTCGCGTGAACGAATAGTCGATTGAACGAATAGTCGCGTGAACGAATAGTCACGTGAACGAATTGTCGGGTGAACGAAATGTCTGGTGAACGATTTGTCGGTGAACGAAATATCAGTGAACGAATTGTCGTGGAACCGCAGCCGCAGTGGGCCCTGCACTTTCACAAGCCCAACGCTAATTCTAGGTGTAAATACTAAATTATTTAATTAAAGCCATGGACATAAATAAATGTAGACTGACCGATTAAAAAGTTTTATGAAACGAAAATTTGTGACTTGCAATTTTGTGTACTTCATTATACAGCATTTATGAGCAGTATAAAAGTAAAATATTCATATCTATTTCAGCCACACACCTATATATATATTGTAAATAAGGAGGTAGTGTAGTTTTGTTAAATCTCTAAGAATGAAGCTCATGCAATTTTTCATAATTTGGAAATCCGAATACAATAGATATACATGTTTTCAAGTTACATGAAGTTACTTCCTTCGGCCAGTCTATATTTATTAATGTCTATAATTAAAGCATTATAATTTAATCTCCTGAAATCTACAGAAAACTTATAAAAATTTCCTGAAAAATAGACAAAATTGCTATTTTGGATTTTGGGGTGTCATTCAATATGGAAAACGCCTATCCTATTCGCAATTTTAAAAAAAGTCATTGTCAGCTTTTATTTAATAAAAATTTAGTAATAGGGCGAATTTAAATCTAACTGTAAATTCCAATACTTTATTTACTACAATAGTCACTGGCATATAAATATAAATCTCTGACACACTTGATGAATTAGCTGAAGAGACTTATGATGCGATAATAAAAATGAAACAGAAGCAGTGTATGAAACATTGAAGTAGTGAGGGGTGGACTGGATGTCAAAATCAGCCCAAGCATTTCTATACAGTACAGCCCATAAATTGTAAATAATATGATAGGCCTCCTATTACAGGCTCATCTCTTCTCAAAATCATTATGTTATTTTTTTATAATGTCTGAACTCTAGCTTTTATTAAATATAAGCGTGGTCGAGAAGTTAAGTACTCTCTAACTTGGCTTGGCTTGGCTACCTATGAAGGGGGCTCGAGGTTCGACACCCGACTCGAGCAGAGTTGTGTTTACTGAGCGTCTAAAGGCAGTACAGAAAACCTTCTCCCAGATACCCTCCCACCCACTGGTCCACTAATGAGATTGGACCAAAGCAATGGCGTCACTAGGGTGGGTGTTACCCGGTGCGGTCAACTTAGGGTGTCACCCCCGCCGGTCTCCCCCATTAGAAAAATTTCGTGTTTGTGTTTGTTTGTTGAGCCATAATACACTTTATAATGAACTACATTCATTGATTGTTAAACAACTATAAAATATGTGTCAATTAAATTTTAAAATTCAGTTGTTACAATTTATCTATTGTTCTAATTAGCAACAATTTAACCTTAAGTAAATTACTGTTTTCTTTCTGGATTTAAAACTTAAAAACGTATCAATCACTCTAAATTAATTTCAATAACGATTTCATTTTTAATAAATGTGCCCGTTGTTATTTAAGTGTCGTCTGTTTCATTGTCGAACGTGTTGTGCTTTTGGTAAAGAAAAAGTTGAATGAGCCACCACTTTGTCAATAGTTTAAAGGTAGGCTTACTTTTATGTATCTTGTGCATTCCCTTAAAAACAATAATAAAGCAAAGATAGGTAAAATAAAAGACATCTGACAATAGATCTTTAGCTGCGCCTCTAAAGGCTGTAATTTTAGGATGTAAAAATTATTTCCATTGTACTAAACATTTTTAGGCCAAAATCATTTTCTGAAAAAGAATGTTGACCATTTCGAATAAGTGAATGTTATACACATCTATTAAATAGATTTTCTGTTGGTTCTTTTAATTTCCTATTTTCCTCCATGGCTCCACCGAAGCTGCATTTTTTTATATTCTGATCTCGATATATCATAAATTCAAGCCAACTCATTTCTAGACAGCCTTTTTCTCCCTTAAAATATTCTAACTTATGAATCGGATAAGTGTGTACCTACTATGTCAGGTGTGCTTTCAAACAAAATAGAACTGTGATCACGTTATTTCAAAAATAAAATAATTAAATTCTGCCAAGTCACTGGTTTTCCTGTCTGGCTCAGGAAACGTTTTCCATGCTCCAATACCACTAGGGAAGAGGGAGCACTTGTACCGATTTGTCCTAGCATATGGGACGAGGAATGTGCTTTTATCTTTGTGTCCTTCAGAGTATTTTATTAGATTTTGTTTTTTGTATCTGAAGTTTATGGTTCAGTGTTTTATGTATAATTGCTACTTAATTTTCAGTCTTCTATCCTGAAGGCTTTCTAAATTTAAGGATTTTACTAAAGGTGTTACTCTAGTCTAATGTGAATATTCGTTTGTTATTAATCTTACTGCTATTTTGTGTCTGTTCCAGTTTCTTAATATTTCTTGAGTTAAGTTTTTTAAATAGTGGGGTTGACGTAAGCTTCTTTCCAGTTACTTGGTACTCTGCCCTGGTTAGGAGATGCCTGGAATAGTCTAAATTCTTGCGTGGATTTCTAAGACATGCATAAACTTGTCAACATTATAGATACACTTTCAGCTATGGGTTTTATCCACACTACATTTCGATCATCATGGGCGCCCGCAGGGGGGTGCAAGGTGGTGCCAAATTCTAGCCACTTTTTTGCACCATCAGATCAATTAAAATCTAAGTAGCATTTGAACTAGTAGTGCTTCCACTGGTGACTAAAGTACAGTTCAAGTAGACTAGCCTATGCTTTTCGGGCATTGATGGTTGACCATTCACGTGCACCCCCCTTAATTCTGGGTAGCCAAATTTTAACCAGTTTTTTACACCTTCAAATCAATTAACTTCTGCTAGGAGCAACTTAACATGTAGTGCTTCCATTAAAATAAAGTTAATAAGGATAAGCTAAGGTTGTAATAAACTGTAACAAGCTAATCTGTAGTTAATGTCCGACCATTTACGCTTGCAATTCAATATTCAATATTCTATAGCGCGTCGTAACGATATGTTTTCATTTGCATATAATTAATAGTTATCATTATATTTAGTAAATGTGATAAAAGTATTTTTTTTTGTCTTGGAGTAAAAAACCTTGCCAGTTGAAAGTTTCTTTGAATAAGAATGAAGAGTGCAGTCATCTTGATAAATGTATTTACCTCTTGCGGAGTTGCGGTCAGTGTTAGCGCTCAATAAAATAAAATAGCAGGTTAAACACGTCCACCAGTTTGTGTTAGAAGAGATATAAAAGAAAGTTCTTCCCATACCACCCAAGTCAAAACGTCGATTAGTATGGAAGGAGCATGGCAGCAGCAAGATTTCAAAATATACGAGCAGCAGCATGAATAAACTGCGAAATTCATGTGAAATTATCAGATGGCAAGAAGAAACTATACCCTAAAATATTAAAGTCTATGATGTAATTCAACTGATTCATTGTACCATTTTCTTCATCTTAGCTAGAGTTTCTATTAAATTCAACTTCTGAAATTACAGCATCCTCTTCAAAAATCTCAAATACCACTTTTTTACTTTCTGATTCTACAAAATTTACATTAATTACATGTGAGATTTCTATAATATTTTATGCCTGAAGAATGTCGTCATTTGTTGAACAGTGACTATTGGTTGGCATCCTGATATTACGGTGCTAGCTACTATTTTAATAGATTCGATAAAAACATTGTTTAAAAATCAAAGCAATGTTTATATACATGCAGATAATATACAGCTGAAAGTAAGGTTTCACAACTGCTTTTGATATAAAGTATAATCTAACGTAAGCAAATTTCATTTAAAAAAATTAAAACATGCTTAGCCGAAATATTTTTTAAATATTTATATATATAGATGTATTTATCATTTACAAATAACATGTTCCAATATTTAGACACTGACATTTTTTTTAATTGTCAGTTATTCCAAAAGTGCATTTTTTTCCCTTGTGTGTCACCCCCCTAACGGGTGTCACCCGGTGCGACCGCACCCCTAGTGACGCCACTGGACCAAAGCGCCCTGAGCATGCTATAAGCATGAAAGTAGCGCTATGTAAAAGATATAAGTTATTTATTTATCAAAAACTGTATGCATGCTCTATATCTTTATGAGAAATATAGACCTAATGTTGCTTTTTAATCGCTATATTTGTACGCCTAAAAGGATGAAGCACTGTCTACAGATATAGGCTATTACTTTTTTTTGATAATGTATTAGATTAAATTAGTATTATTAGTTTGGAAAAGGTGTTTTTAACATAAGGCTTATATAACTCCATTTATATGAGAATATTATAAAACCTTTAATTGATGATTTTTCAAAAGGTTTAGATAATGGTGAACAAGTAGATGCTATCTTACTAGATTTTTCCAAGGCTTTTGACAAAGTTCACCACCATAGTTTGCATAAAAAATTAAAATATTTCGGCATTAATGGTCCATTGGGATTAAAGGGGATTAAAGATTTTCTGATTGGGAGAGAACAAACTGTAATAATAAATGGCTCTAAATCAACACCGATAACAGTTAACTCAGGTGTACCTCAAGGAACAGTCTTGGGTCCACTACTATTTTTAATTTACATAAATGATTTACCAAATTGCATTACTTCAGGAACAAAAGTCAGAATATTTGCAGACGATTGCATAATATATAGAACAGTAAAAACAACACAAGACACAGATATTTTACAAAGAGAATTAGATGAATTACAGAAATGGGAATCAAATTGGAGCATGTCTTTCCACCCAGAAAAATGTCAGTTGTTAAGAGTAACAAAAAAGCTTATTTACAAATTAATTCCACTTATCTTATTCATGGTAAACCTGTAACAGACTAAAAACGCAAAATACCTAGGTTTTATAATAAATGAAAAACTGCTATGGAATCCACATATCACTGGCGGATCCTGGGGGGGGGGGGGCGGTAGAGGCGATCGCCCCCAGCCACTCAACCAATCCCCCCCTCCGGGGGGGAGGGACGGACGACTTTTAGTAAAGAAATCACACAATTTGTATACGAATTTATTAGTTATGTAAATAATATATATTAATTATTTATATTTCAACCTATTTTTATATTATTTCGCCCCCCTTTAGTATGTTGGCCGATTTGGTGGGATGGGGAAGTTGCCATGGCATCAATCCCGCCCCCCCTCCCCCACCATAAACTTTCAAGTGGGGGGGGGGCGGTCCAATTTATTTGTAGAAATCACAGCTTGTCAACGGAATCAATTAAATATCTATATAATGAAAACTTGTTATTGATATTTTAACCGATCTTTATATTATGTCGTTCCCCTGTTAGCCGATTGGGTGGGGGGGGGCGAATACATCTGCAGCCCATCCAACCTAAACCCTATGAGTTTGGGGGGCCGGTCCTACTTTTAATTAGAAATCATAGTTTGTGAACATAATTAGTTAAATTACAATATCATTTTTATAATATGTTGCTACACTTCTGGTATCTTAGCCGATTCCCTGAGGTGGAGGGGGGGGGGGGCGATTGCTTTTGCAGCCCTCCCCACTCTAGCCCTCTGAGTGGGGGGGGGCGGTCCTATTTTTATGGAGAAATAATTTTTGAACAAAATTAGTTTAATATCTATATAATATAAGCTATATATTAATGTTTTAATCCATTTGTATAAGTAAATATAAAATGAAAAAGGGTTGTTCCAGGTGAGAGGGGCAATACATGCGATCGCCTTCCGCCCATCGGACAAACCAATGCTTGTTTCTTTTTGTATTTTAGTTAAGAAATTACAAAATAAAAAAAGTGTCACTTATATAATTTATATATGCTATAAATTGAATGAATCGCCCCACCCCCTATTCCTTAATGCCAAATGCAATCATTAGCAGAAATTATAAAAAGGAGCTAGGATTAACGTTTTCACTCTACCGCCCTCTCCCCTTTCCAGATGAAAAGATGACGTTTTAAAACAGAAAAGTCAAATGTGGCGACAGAGTTTATGTCATTGTATACGAATTTATCTAAGTTATTTTAAGAAAGACTTTGTTTTGGAAAATTTAGAATTCATACGAAATTTCTCATTATAAGAGTAACAATTAAAATGAGTTCTGAACCCAAATATTATTTCCCAGTCATCTTTTCAACCTTTACTCAAACGGATATTTTTTCTGTTGTAAAAAAAAAATTGGGACAATAACTCACAATTTATGCTTGAATACTAAAAATGCAAAAAATTTAGAGTAAAATCTAATTGGTTCACTTAATTTCTCCTTTTTCTGTAACAAATCAAATTACAAACATGTCTATTGAACAAAATGTATCACTTACAAATGAGCTTTTTTAAAAAAATATTATTTTTCGAATAGATGTTTTTTCGGCGGCGTTACTCAAAGTCTTAATCTAAATCAGTGAAGTATCTCTTATCTTTTCAAGAACAAATCGGTTGTATTTGCGATGTAGTAAGAGCCTGTAAAATCATATTAGAATATTTTTCAAGTAAAACATTATTCAAAAGATCCTATCTTAATAGGATGAATAATGAGCTGTAGATGTCAGAAAAATGCGTTTCTGCAGTGAAGAATGCAAGAAAACAATTTTGGCGCTCCCACAGACCCCCTAGCTGTCAAGAGAAAGGCCTCAGATCCCCAGACCCCCTAGCTATCTAGGGAAGGCCTCAACATGGCTGTTTTTTTTTTCAAATAATTTTTTTTCGACTGCGATCTTCAAAGCCTTAATCGAAATAATGTGAGGTATCTTATCTTTCAAGGAACAAATCGGCTGTATTTGCAATGTAGTAAGGGCCTATAAATTCATATTAGAATATTTTCAAGTAAAACATTATTCAAAAGATCCTTTTTTTTTGAATAGGATAAATAATGAGCTGTGGATGCCAGGAGAATGTAGTGCTGCAGGGAAGAAAGCAAAAAAACGATTTTGGCGTCGGGGCTACACACTATTAGCGCGTTTAGGGTTAGGGTTTACTGGGCTTTAGGGTTAGGGTTTACTGGGCTTTAGGGTTGGGGTTTACTGGGCTTTAGGGTTAGGGTTTGGAAAAAAATCGCCCCCCCCCCCACTCCGAAGTTCTGGATCCGCTTGTGCCACATATTGATGAAACTAAAAAAAAAATCAAATAAAGCATTAGGGTTTATTAAAAGAAATTTCTTTACATCAAATAAGAACATAAAACTGAAATGTTCTTTAACCTTGGTTAGGCCAGTAATAGAATATGCATCCTCCGTTTGGGACCCCTCAACTCAAGAAAACATTAAGAAACTGGAACAGACACAAAATAGAGCAGTGAGATTCATAACAAACGAATATTCACATTTGACTAGAGTAACACCTTTAGTAAAATCATTAAATTTAGAAAGCCTTCAGGACAGAAGACTCAAAAGTAAAGTAGTAATTTTACATAAAACACTGAAGCAAAATCTTCAAATACAAAAACAAAATTTAATAAAATACTCTGAAAGACACAAAGATAAACAAAGACATATTCCTCGTCCCATATGCTAGGACAAATTTGAACAAATACTCCTTCTTCCCTAGTGCTATTAGAGCATGGAATGGGTTGCCTGAGCTAGCCAGGAAAACCAGTGACTTGGCAGAATTTAAGTCATTGGTGAATATGCATGACTAAATGCATGACGCGTAGGACGTAATCATCTTCTTTTTTGAAGTAGCGTCTGTATTATATAAGATAAGATAATAATTTAACGCGTGACATAGTGGCATTCAAGAGGGCTTTTAGGCCCATTTGAGTACCGCCCACCGAGCATTTGCCCAAATGCCCATATAGCTAGTCCGCCCCTGAAAGTATTACATACTCTTATGTTATGGAAGGACATGCTTTTCCAAGTCAATTTCGTGAGTAAAGAAATGCAAGGTGAAACAGTTGATTTGAGCACTGCAATGGATTAGTACAACTTGATGACTTGGTTAAGGAAACTGAGAGTTGAAGGGTTTGTTCAGGAAATTGTTGCAAACTTTCTAGAGAAAACGTCTAAGGAAAAGGCAGTATGATAAATCTGTGCGAAAACAGAATTGTGGACACTACAATTCAATCCTTGTAGCTGAGATCTGAACAGCTGAAATCAAATCACAATGTATTTGGTTTCTTGTCAGCTTCAAGAGCCTTTAGCTTGATGACATTAGAAAGTTTATAGCGAGTGTCGAGCAAGCATTGACGTCATCAACAGACCAGTCAGCAGATATGTGGGCGAGAATTTGCAGATAAAAATTTAATCTTTAAAGACATATTCTACCAAATACCGCCAAACCCCCGGTAGAAATTTAGCTTCGCAAGCTTCTTTATTTTTATCATGTAACAGTCCTCTCTCCTTTATAATTATCGCTTACGATTGCATTTGGCATTTTAAAAAATGGGGTGGGGCGAATCGATATAAGAATTTAATTTATAGCACACATAACCAGTTATTTAAGAAAAACAGTGTAATGTATTCACTAAAATACAAAAGGAAAAGTATTGGTCTGTCCGGTGGTAGTGGGGGGAATTGCATTTGACGCCCCTCCCACCTGGTACCACCTTCTTTCACTTTATATTTACTCATGATTTAATTTGAGATTAGTGTGTAATTTGTAGTATACAAATGGGCTAAAATATCAATAAATAGCTTATATTATATAGATTATTCAACTAATTTTGTTAACACTATGATTTCTGCTTAAAAAATTGGCGCTCCTCCCCCCCCAACCAATCAAAAGGTATGAGTAGGGAGGGAAGTAGATCTAATTGCACACCCCACTTCACCCCACCTCAGATACCAGAGGGAAGCGACATAATAGAAAACATTATATAGATGTGAGCTGGCGCTCCTAGATCTAATTTTTGACCTAATTTTATCTGTATTTTAATTTGTAATTTATATAGGCCAGGGCTATGATGTTTGTAATTTAGTGTCTTTTTAGTTTACATCAGTGATGCCCAACCTAATTCAACCTGCGGGCCATTTTTATTTCCGACACTCGTGTCGCGGGCCACATGGCCGAAAAGGTACAAAAACGAAATTGACCTGAAAAATTTTATTAGACGCCAGGCTCTAGTACTTACATTAATTAATGGGATATTTAAAGTTTATCTTTGTTTTTACGCGTTGTAAAATGGCTTCACGTCTCCACTAAAAATATGAATGTCATTGTAGCTACCTTTACCACCGACTCATTTTTTGGTCTCTTTTTGGTAAATATTCCCATCGATCCTACTATCTCTAGGCGTAGTATAACAATATTTATTCACAGCTCAAGGCAAGAATGGCGTCATATTTGTTTTATAATGCCGTCTATATGTTGTTGTTTTTTAAAGAAAAAACAGCTACACTTCCTTTATAAATAAAATATCTTGGATTTTTTACATATTCCCCACAAAAAGTTAAGATCCAATCACTTTCCCTAGTAGATCCTAAATTCAGAGTCTACTTGTAGTTTCTTCGGCTCTCCCATGTCATAAACGTACATATAATAAATATCGTGGTACCAATCCATCAGAGAAAAAGTGAGGGCCCAAAGTAGGTTAAGATACATTTTTCAAACTTTTTTTTTGGAGGGAGGGGATTTTCTACACTGTCACTTTGTGCCGATGGTACGGCGGGCCGTATTTTGGGCATCACTGGTTTATATAGTTCATTGCTGAGTATTTTGTAATTTCCGCTATTTATAAGTTTCTGCTAGTTTTAGTCTTTTTCTGTTATTTGTGTTTTACTCGTAGAGGAAAAGTAGTTTTTAAAATAGTTAAATAGTCGTAGAGCTGTGGATGTTATTTCCTATTTTTTGTCCCTGGTTAGTTCTGCTTATTTTTTTTTTTTTTGTCTTTGGCTTTAGTTTTGGATTGGTTGTTATTTTTTAATTTCAGTTTATGTGCAGGTCTGTAAACTGTATAGAACCCCCATATGAGTTTAGAATACAAATAACATTTTATCTTCCTTTTTGTATTTTTGTAGGATTTAATTTTTAAGGTTCTCTTTTTAATGCTGTTTAATTTGGTACATAATGTTGGGTAGTCCGTGTCGTTAGTAATTTGCTTGATTTTATTGTTTTGTACGGCTAGGTACAAATTAGGGAAATCAGTAGTCCAGTTTAGTTTTAGATAAGTAGCGTGACGTCATGCTCTCCGATATGTTCGCGCTGACCAGTTATAGCTAGCTCCGGACCAGTGGTCAGTGCTGACAGTGGTGCCTGTATTAAGTATTTTGTGTTGTATAATTTCAGCTGGGACCGCCTGTAAGTTGGAAAATGTTTTTATTTTTACTTTCTTTAGTTAGATTTGTATTAATGGTTCCTATATCTATTGCTATAGTCTAGATGTAGACTGATTAGTGTAGTGGCATCACTGGCTAGTTAAGTAGCCATGATTACCTCTGATGGAACAGGAAGTTCCGTAGACTTGGGTAGCGTCACCCCCTTGCGCCATCCTTAATGCTTTTGCTTTCCTATACTATGTCTATGTGTAAATATTTTATTATTTTATGTTTCCTATGTATTTTTATTAATATTTTATTGTGAGGATAACCACTATATTAAGTTGGAAATTTTTCCTACTTTTTAATGTAAAAGATGGCTGTTGCCTAAGCATCGCTGTCATGGCGGCTTGTTTAATCTTATCTACTATTATCCAAATCTAGCTTATGTTTATCGTAGTCTAGCCTGACCTGTGTTGGTTGTGGCTTAGACTTTAACTCATGCTTTTATTAGCTACATGTAGGTAATTGAAATTACCTCATGCTTGTATAGTGAGTATGCACCAGACTAGGTCTAGACCAGTCTAATTCAAGTAGTTCATTATTTAATTATTATTTTATATTTCTTATGTGAATATTGTATTATGTTTGTTTATATTTGTATGATTGCAGGCTATAATTTCAGCAGCTGTTTTAGTGCATAGCTGCTGCTCGTAGCTTACTGCTGCTTTACTGCTGCTAGTAGCTTACTTGCTGTTGTAGTTCTGCCAAATAGCTGCCTTTATTGCTGCTGCAAATAGCTGCTAGTAACAGTAGTTTATTGTTTTGTAGGTTATTTTAGTGGTTTATTGTTTTGTATGTCATTTTGGTGGATTATTGTGGATCGGAGTAACTTGTGGTTTCATTTGGGTTTAGTTTGTTGGATAGTGATTGTAGTTGTAATAGTATAGATTAGTTGATTAGTTGTTTAGTTTTTGTTTATCTAGTTGTTTCCGTATATTTTCGTTTGCACATATATTTTTATAGATTTGCTTTTTTTCTTGTATATATAAAGTGTATATAAGTTGTTATATAAATTTAGGTTGTTGTTTAACTTTTAGCTTGTTCTTTTAGTTAGCTAGATTAGTTTAGTTTAGTTTAATGGTGCTGCCTGGTTGCTTAGGCGACTCTAGCCCCTTGGTCGCAGATCGAGGTGCACAGATAGGGCCCACTCAGTAGAGCTACCACCTGCCTACTGTTAAATGAATAAATGTTAAGCAGTAAATACAAAAGTCTCACTTAGTAGCGCCTCCTGACCTGCTCACATAGATATTCAACTAATTTTGTTCACAAACTAAGATTTCTACATAAAAATTGAACCGCCCCTCCCCACTCAAACTCTTTGTAGTTGTAACCCTCGAATCGGCCAACATATCAAAAGTGGAACAAAATAATATAAACATTCGTAAGAATATCAATACATAGCTTTTATCATATAGATATGTAAGTAATGCTGTTAAAAAACTAGAGGAGGGGCGACATAATCTAAAATGGGTTAAACTATATATAAAAATGATTTCTCTACTAAAATTCGCACGTTTAAAGTTTGAGTAAAACAGTTTTTAAACTTCTCCATTATATGCCTGGCAGAATTAATTTATCGCTTAAAATGTCCAGTTTTACCGATTTAGGGTAGGGTTTGGGGGGGGGGTGACACCCGTTAGGGGGTTGACACCAAAGTGAAACAAATGCACGTTTGGAATAACTGACAATTTAAAAAAGTGATAGTGGCTAAATATTGGAACATATTGTAATAACTTAAGTGAGGCAACTCAACGAGACATAGACGTTTATTCACACGACATCACAGGTACACAAAACAACATCTATCTTAGGCACAATCTCTCCATATTGGCTCTTTACTTGGGCGGAAAGCGTTCTCCTCTTCTAATGTTGACATCCTTTCCAGTCTAGTTTATCACAGTGCGCACCTTCTAGCTTAGATGGCGGTGCGAATGGCAGAGTTATAACATTGCCCCCTTCTTAGAGCTTTTCGTCCCGAAAAGAAACAGTGCTGTGGAGGTTTGCCGGTTCAGGTGGAGGTCGATCGGTGGGAGCCACAGACGGCAGGGAGCCTGTTGCCCACAAGGCCATCTGCACAGTATTCCGCGGCCGTCGCTTCCTCTTCTTCCAGTTGGCCAGTCTACGCTTGAGACGATGTCGTGGTCGCTACTTTGACTTCATGACGATAGTCTCTGATGCCAGCCACGTAACACAAATGGAGGTTGTGGCGATCACTGTAGTTTCCAGGGCCGCTGTTTTAAGACGCCAAGTCAGCGGACGTTTTCCATGGACGTCTCGTGACACAGTTGTAGGCCCACAGGTAGCCATGGTTTCTCAGCCTCATCTGTAAGGTATGCCCATGAAGCACCCTTGTAATGTTCCATAAGCAAATGTTCATCCATCACTGCATCAGGTTCTGCAAGAATTAATTCACCATCGTTCAAGTCACTCTCACTGATGTAGGCAGAAGTACAAATGTCTGTTAAATTCAGACCTTGTAGCTGGGTTTCTTGGCATGGGCACTGTCCCCGCAGGGCGTCGCATATACAGTTCTTGTCAATCATCTGGAAGCAGTTGCCAAGCATCAAGTTCTCTCTTATGCCGACCCCAAAGTCTAATTCGTTGTTTCTGTCTCGGCCATTGTTGGGGCCCGTATTCACAATTTCACCCAACGTCATCCAAGGCAAGGAATCAGAAACGGTCTTGAGGCTTTCATTGTTCGAGGTCCCATCAAATGTACTGACAGATAAACAGAGGTCTTTAAGGTCCACAGCAGAAAGCTTGGACGCAGATCCAACGTTGTCTTGATCTGTCCGGCTCGTTGCAGGTATCCCAGGAACAAAAGTTTCAGACACATAACAGACTTCTCTAGTTTCTTCATTTGCTTCTTTTCTTCCAATTCTGTATATCCCATTGAGATCGTCGCAGGAATCGCTGTCACGTTTCTCGCCCTGAAAGTCATCCCCGCCAGACTTGCCCACAACACAGACGGCGCTCCAATCCCCAGCGCCTCCATCACCACTGTTTGTGCAGCCACAGTCCTGACCAGGTAACTGCTCCTTCCCTAACGAGTTTATTCCTCCTTTTGCTTGCGACACAATTTTATCACTTTGGTCTATTTGGCCTTCTACTTGCTACACACTTTCATCTACTTTGTTCCACATCATGCTCCTCATCATATTACAGATCATGTTCAGTTGTTCATTAAATACATTCCTAAAGTCCTGGTACTCGCCAATGACCTCAACAATCCCAGATTCAATTTCAAATTGGTAGGTTTCCGGAATTTCTTCTTCATCAATCAAGGCCTGCCAGAGACGAGCCGTGAGCGTTTCTCTGCTACCGACGGGTTTTAAACCTCGGTACTGAAGCTCTTGTCTTAGCTCTTTAATTGAGAGCTGATGTAATAGCTTCAAACATGTCATTGTAATCAAAGCCTACCTCCTCTCGTTGAGTTGCCTATAATCCCACTTCTGACAACAATTGTAATAACTTAAGTGAATCAACTCAACGAGACATAGACGTTTATTCACACGACATCACAGGTACACAAAACAACATCTATCTTAGGCACAATCTCTCCATATTGGCTCTTTACTTGTGAGGAAATCGTTCTCCTCTTTTAATGTTGACATTCTTTCCAGTCTAGTTTATCACAGTGCGCACCTTCTAGCTTAGATGGCGGTGCGAATGGCGTAGTTATAACACAAAGTTAATAAATAAATCTATACATTTTTAAAAAATATTTCGGCTAAACATATTTATTTTTTAATGAAACTCTACAAAATGTCCAAAATGTTACATCACACTTTATATCAAAACCAGATATGAAACCTCACTTTCAGCTGTATATTAGCTGCATGTATATTAACATTGCTTTGATTTTTAACAATGTTTTCATCGAATCTTTTGAAATAGTAGCTAGCATCGTAATATAATAATGCTAGCCAATAGTCACTGTTTAACTAATGACGCCATTCTTCAGGCATAAAATATCATTGAAATCTCACATGCAATGTAAATTTTGTAGAATTTGAAAGTAAATAAGTGACATTTGAGATTTCTGAAGATGATAATGTTATTTCAGATGTTGAATGTAAAAGAAGCTTTTGCCAAGATGAAGGAAATGGTACAATGAATCAGTCGAATGATATAGACTTCAATATTTTACCAAGATATTAACTATTTTGTCAATTTCCCATGTATTGCGCAAAAATATTATCCCGAGCAAAAGGAAAAGTACGCCAATTGTTAAAAGAGTGGTTCTGATGCTTCCTGTTGGGAATGATTTAGTCACTTAATAGCAAGAAATTGTGTATTTTTTGTTGTCAACTATTTTCAACTAATTCTATAGAAATAAAATACTGTTGTAATCCTGCCTTACACCAGTGCTTGAGGTGCGCACTAGCGCACTAGTGAACGTAAACAGGAAGACTAGGATAGAGAGAATAACAGTGCATCAGGGATCGTGAAGAGCCTGAATGTTTGGAAACTAAGAAGCCAGCTTTTGGTGCTGCCGGAAGGTTGTAGAAGGGACCTGGAGCGAAGCGGGGAAGGCTGTCGTTGGTCCACATTCGGGTTGCTGTCTAAAGGACTGGTAAATTAGTAGCAAGACTCTGAGGAAGCTGAAGGATGTTATGTGTTTGTCCTAGTGAATAAACACATCTATTTATTTCCTGTTAAACTGTGTTGAGTTGCCTGCCTTACGTTGAGTGCCTACCCTAGAGTTACAACAATACAAATTAGTTACTTTATTTAATAAGGGAAAGGGGAAATAAAAGTCCGAAATTGGAATATCAAAAGACGTATGAAGAATAGTCATCAGGATAGAAAAACGAAAAACAACGGCCTCAGGCTACAAATACATTTGACAAGGAAGTCGTGGCTATGATTGATGTAAAGAAAAAAAACAACGGCCTCAAGCTACAAATACATTTGACAAGGAAGTCGCTGCTAAGATTGATGTAAAGAAGAAAAACAACGGCCTCAGGCTACAAATACATTTGACAAGGAAGTCGCTGCTAAGATTGATGTAAAGAAGAAAAACAATGGAAGAATGTATTGCACGGACTGTTTCTATAAAAGCAGAATATTTGATATTTCGTGGCCATATTAACGACAAGTCTTTTTTGAATATAGAATTTCCATAAGATAAAGTAAGTGTGCGAATAAGACCCAAAATTGAAAAGGTATCTAGAATGTTGAAAAGTTTACAAATGTTTCAGAAAACCACGTAGAAGAGTCAGAATGACTGTAAGCACCTTTGGAAGCGCACCTAACATAGTACACACTGATCCGATTCATAAGTTTTAAGATTTTAAGGGAGAAAAAAGGTGATGAGATCTACTTAATATCTCAGAATGTCTAGAAAGGAGTGAGCTTGAAGTTAGGATAAGTCTAGCTCAGGGATAAAGTAATGCAGCTTTAATGTCTGGAGCCATGGAGGAGTACAGGAAATTTTAAGAAGCAACAGAAAAGCTATTTAAAAGATGTGTAAAATATTCACTTAATCTATGTGGAAATGCTTTTTGCCTAAAATTTTTGGTACAATGGAAATCATTTTTTCTTCGTTCTAAAATAAAAGCCCTTGGATGTACAGGTTAAGCTCTATTGCCAGATGTTTTTTTATTTTACCTATCTTTGATTTTTTTTGTGGGAAAGTTATACTAGAAGGCCAAAGATACATAAGAGTAGAATTACCTTAAAACTATTGACAAAGTGGTAGCTAATTCAGCTTTTTATTTACCAAAAGCATAACACGTTCGACAAAGGAACAGACGACACTTTCACAACGGGCAAATTAAAAAAAAAAAGAAATCGTTAAAGACATTATTTTGAAGTGATTGATACGTTTTCAAATTTTGAAAACCAGAAAAGAAAAAAAACATTGTAATTTACTTAAGGTATTTTGCAAAATTGAACAATGGATATAGTGAAACAACTACATTTTAAAATTCAATTGACACTCATTTTATAGTTGTTTAACAATCAATTAATGTATTTAATAAAAAGGTATGTGTATTTAGGCTCAACAAACAAACAAAATATACCCAATATTTTTGAAAAGGGGGGGGGGGGGGGGGTGACACCCTGAGTTGACCGCACCGGTTGACATCCACCCTAGTGACGCCACTGTTCGAAAGTATTTCAAATCTAATTATCATGGTGGCACTGTTCAAATGATGTTTTAGCTTAGCGCCATTATTTAAATTTTGTTACATAAAGACACAGAGGCAATTAGGCTACTTTTTCGACACGAAGGAATGCGGACAAATTTTAAAAAATCAGCACTGTACTGTCTACATTTCTTGGCAATGTTTACTATTAGTTTCATGTAGATACGATTAAACTATTTAAACAAGTTGTTAAAATGTAAAAATTTTAGAAAATGCAATCTAACAAGGTTAAATTTTAAAGGATTTTCTAAGGTACAAATTCTTTCTTAATCCATTAATGATTATTCAAGGGGAATTAAATTTGGAAAAGGGATGAAAGGCGTTAAAGCCGTTCTACGGAAATTTTTTTAAAAAATGGGGGTTTCGGCTAAGAAAAACAATATATAGCTTCAACACAGCAACCCTGGGCTATCGGGGATACAGGAGCTAAGAGCATGTGTGGGGAAGTGTTCAGAACTAGGTTTTAATTCAACCAAACATTTTCACTTGGCAGGACATAAAAGAGACTCGTGTTAGAATCTTAAAGGAAATTGCAGCCGAAGAAACGTTTTAACAAGTCTGATAGTTCCATTTTTCCAGATGACTAAATAGCTTTATGTATGTATGTATGCATGTATCAGCATTGTATGTATGCATGTATGAGTATATGTATATGAGTATATAAATGTATGTATGTGTGTATGTATGCATGTGTGTATGTATGCAAGAACGCTCGTGTTTTTGAGTGGTAAGCAAAGTAAACAATACTCAGAATACTGAGCATTGTCTTCTGTCTCTACACTTTGAACATCAGCGATTTGGTAAAAGGACAAACACAAATCATGATTTCAGTGACTGGAAATTCTGTTTGTTTGATTGTGCATGTGCATGTCAGGTTATTAAGGAAACAAAAATTATTGATCTGTTAAACTTGATCGATTTAACATAACTGTACTTTGGAGTTTTGGTCTCAATGCTAAAATCGATATCTTTTGTTTCCAGGGAGAAATATCTCCCATTGATGATTAAAATTAGATCTCTGTGTATTGGTATCTGTTGGGTTTGGGACACGTTCGGGTAACACGAGGTTTTAGGGATGGAATTAAAATTGAGTTTATCCTCTTTTTGTGCCATAGCCGACATCTATACATAATATATTACCAGAATCTATTTTGATATCTTTAACTTAAAACTGGTTGCAAGACTTTGAATGCGTGTGTCTGTTTTATTCCCTAGAAATAAACAATCCTGTTATTTTGAATTATTATTAAATGGTTGTATTATGATGTGACTTTTGAATCTGCCCATTTCTATATTCTTGTTACTTTTCGTTATATTATTTCGTTGCTATTATTCAATAACAAATCTTAAAACAGATTCGTGGTGTTTAATGTGTGCATAACACTTACAGGTGTATAAACTTTTGGCCTTTAAAATTTGGAATATGTACATTATGAAATGGGCATACGTTTAAATCATTTTTAAAATAACAGGCATTTCATGTTACTAAAATGCTTGAAAGGATCTTAAAGTTCCCCTTTCAGACCTTGTGGTCTATAGAGCAGATGATGTAAAGGTCATTTGTTTCTGTGGCCTACGGTTAACGAGGGTGTCATATGGCCAGCACAGCGAGCAACCGCCTAAGTTTTCACCAACTAATGTCAGGTACCCATTAGAGCTGGGTGGACTCAGAGGCGCCCGAAGATCCCGAAATTAAAGATCCTTGTCTTCAGCAAGATTCAATTCGAACCCCGGTTTGGAAGCCAAGCGCTTTACCGTTCAGCCACCGCGCCTCCTGAAAGGATCTTGATTGCTCATTATTTCAATAGTAGAACTAAAAAAGTAGTAAAAGTACATTTCAGACCTTGCGACCCTCTGGGGCAAATGATATAAATGTCATCTGTTTCTATAGTTGACGGTTAACGAGGGTGTCATTTGGTCAGTGTAACGACCAACCACCTTTACTTTCCCCAACTTTAGTGAGAACCAATCAGGAGGAACCCAAAAAACTTGAAATTCATAAGCCAGTTTTCACCGAGATTTCAACCCGTTTCGGAATCAAAGCATTTGATCACTTAGCCCCCACGTTCCCTTATTTTGTTCAGAATCAATCGGTTGAACTAAATTATTTTGAATGCGATATTGTTGAGAGAAAGAGTTAATAATAAAGGTCTTTTATAGTTTAGACAAGTTTTTTAAAAGCTAGCATTTTGGATTATCTGGCCATCGTGCAAGTGAAAGTTGAAAAGCTTAAAAATTTAAAGTAGATAATAATTGTGTATGCACTTTTTGTATCACTAAAAAATTAAAAGTGTGAGTGCTTCCTCTTCTTACAAACTGTATCATGAATAGGAAAAAAGCATTACACGTCCACTGGAGGCAAAAGTGAATAGGAAATCTTATTTAAAAGTATGATAATAAAGTGATTTTGTATTACCATGTAACATTCATGCTTAGAGAGAGAGAGAAAGAGAGAGAGAAGAGAGTGAGAGAGAATCATGTATGTTACAACTATATATATTTTTATATATCTTCTCTTTCTCTCTCTCTCTCTCTCTCTCTCTAATCAGGAATGTTACAACGCCTTAACTAACTCATCAATACTACTCTCCTAGTGTCTCCTACTAATCGAAGTCTTGATGAACTGATGAACTTCATTGGATGTTTGAAGACTAAATGCAAAGGTATGTTCTGTGTACTGAATATTCAAGTCTTGAAAGATGTCTATTTATAACAACAACAACGTCATCATTTTGTTCTCACTTTCTTCAGAATTCCATTTCTAAGCTCTTTCGCTAGTAGCACAAAGAAATTACAATGCCTCTATTCAACTTATACCTTCATGCAACCTGCACACGGTTCTCGAAAACGATTCTGATTTTCCTAGAAATTAAAAAAATGCTGTATATCATTGTGGACACAAATGACTTGCTTGTTGGCCACAACTCTAGTGCAACCGTTATTATTTGTCACATGGTCATAGTATAAAAAGAAATAAATTTAAATTTGATTAGAGAACTAGAAAATATTTATCTTGAACAGACAAAATGTCTTCGGGTATTTCCGCATTCTTTAAAGTTCTTAATAAATAATGCTCAGGAAAATATGGCGCAACGTCTTCTAAATCTAGATCTAAAGGACGATCATTGGGGTATTATAAGTCTAGTAGAACAATACGTTCACTTAACTAGGATTTCTTCTTTTGGGGATGGGGGGGGGGGGGGGCTGAGTAAAAAAGTTCCATTATTTTAAATCTCAGATTCATTAGTTATTAAGCGCAAAATAATCGATCTATAAGTTGTATAGAGGAGGTATTGTCTTTTTTTAAAAATTATCTTTAATGTTTTCTTGTTTTTATTATTTTGCTGTAACAGTGATTTTTCTCTCTACATAAAAGTCAAAGCCCTATCTTTGTCACTCATTTTTTCCAGTTAAGGGCGATTTAAAAAAATAAGAAATCTACCTCATTATTCCTTACTATGTACTTGGAACAACTAAGCACTTTCATGATCATCGAATACGTTTTAAAGGCTGAATAAAATAGACCTAATTCCAGCATGACCGTTTCTGTTCTAATCATTGAAATAGCTTGTTCTAGTACACAGTCCTGAATAAATTATATTGCCTATATATGATATTTGAGATTCGTATCTATAGCGGATATATATATAATAGCTGGCTTTTGGTGTAAATAAACTAGAAAGTGTTTATAACCTAGGTATTTGAAAAGGTCTAGGATCATTTTAGTGCACATCTTACTGTTGTAAACATTTAACTGATAGCCTCTGTGTAGCTTCTAATACGAAGTGATTTTTGTTTTGTTTAATAGGACTCTGTAGTTTTATAGGACTATGTAGTTTTATAGGATTATGTAGTTTTACAATCTTTCTCAGTCTTTGGAACTTCTTACGTTGTTCTGAACATTACCTTATCTCACATTTCCCCAGAACGCTTTCTCTTTTTTTATTTGTTTATGAATTGTATTACTTAAAACAATGTAAATCTTTAAAAATCAAAATGTAAACAAAGAGAAGATTGCTCTGTTGTACAAGGAAACAAATCTGATGCTTACCATACTGGTCACAAGACTTGCCCTTCCAACAAGAGTAACAGTCACAGGTACCATCAGGTAACCCAATGCCATGGACACAATCACTGACAGAGAGAGAAACACACATTAAACAATAAGAGACCTATGTTCCAAGACAAGCATGTCCAGTTGGAAAAATCTATAAAAACAAAACCTTTTTTATATTTGAAATTTTTATTCTGAAAGATGGCCACTCAGACTCTCAACAAATATTTTATTTTTAAACCAGCTTTACAAAAGCTTTTAATAGTGTTCACACATATAGAAAGATACTTAACATATTTATTATTTATTATACCCTAACATTATTTCAAAAGACACAATATGCGCATATTTAAAGTTAATATATAATAAATGATCCCGGACCCAGGAATCATCTAACTCTATACAAGTTGTGGTTCATAACGCATTTATTAAACAAACGAAATCATTGCAATATGATTACTTCAATGCACAGAATTTACAGTTCCAAGACTTTTAAAATTTATTTACTGAGCGATGATCTTCCCGAACCCTACAACCTGAATTTTATTATCAACCTCATGATTTGTCATTCAAAGTTATTACTGTAAACAAACAAAAAAAAACTTGGCGAGTTCTTATTTTAAATAATATTTCCTATTGGCCCCTATCACCAATCAAGATCTAGATGAGACAGATTTGAAATACAATACAATTAGGCTAAATATACAAATATACCGGTTACCGGAAATATAAGTTATAAAAGTATTTTATATCTCAACTCGGATAGGTCGATGTGCTCATGCTGATAATAATAATAACTAGTCTATCGGCGGCGTAGCATACGCCGCTATTTTGCAGGGCCGGCCTAAGGCCACTGCAATCTATGCGACCGCAGTGGGCTCTGCACTTTCATTGGACCCGCGCTAATTCTAGGTGTATAAATTATTAAATTAAACCATTTTATAACTTATAACAGATTTCCCGCGGCCTCCTGTCAATTTACCAGGAGCTCCTGGAAATCTCCTGAAATTGCAAAATATACCAAAAAGTCCTGGAAATATCCGGAAATTATTAAAATCTTTTGAAATTCATACAAATCTCCTGAAATATATAGACAAAAATTGTCCTTTTGGGGTGTCATTCCATATGGAAAACGCCAATCCTACGCGCGATAAAAAAAAAACGGCATTATGCAATACAGTAATTGTGTAATCTGAAGAAAGAACCTATCGCGCCTCAAACTAATGAAGAATTACTAGATGTCAGCAATTCTCTTGAAACATTTGGTAATTCTTGCTATTGAGCATGATCTATGTAAGAAACAGAATTCTTATGATATACTGTATGACTTCGCTACACACAAGGCTGGTGTAGTAATTCTGTGCGTAGTAAAGATTGAATAAAATGCAAAGACGAATTTATTTTCTAATACAAACTCTTAATTTTCATTTATTATCCCTACCCAAACTGGGCCCCGCGAAATCCGTTTCGCATTGGGCCCCTCAATTGTTAAGTCCGGCAGTGCTATTTAGTGACGGGTGAATATTACTTGTTCTCTCCCCCCCCCCTCTTTTTTTTCGCCTCTAAACTTACGTGGGTTAACTCTAGTCAGTCCGACTTGCAGAAATAAAAGAGTGATCTTTCCTTTACTTGCTGTCTAAAATTCTTGAGCCATGAAGAGAATTATATATGTATCACTGGAAACTGATAAAGGGACTACAATGAATTTTCAAAATTGCAAACATTTCTTTAAACAAAAGCACTGCCATTTCGTTCATGTTGAAAGGATTCAATATTTACTTACCTACTTCCAACCTCACAAGCTGCCATTAAGAAAAGATATAGATATATACATGTAAGTTTTCATTGACACATAGGCCTCCTGAGATCAGATTCAAATAAGATATAGATATACACATGTAAGTTTTCATTGACACATAGGCCTCCTGAGATCAGATTCAAATAAGATATAGATATATATACATGTAAGTTTTCATTGGGCCTCCTGCGATCAGATTCAAATAAGAGGAAACTATTGAGAAATGCAATAGTTTCAAGTTTCAATAAACAATCAAAGACATAATTTTAAGATCCTCTGTCTCTGATAATATTCCATTGCACGTTCCCTAGATCCCGCTAGTTACTGATACAACAGTGTCTATTCTCCTTAGCGATATGTGACACACACATTTTTTATAATATATAGATCTAATAAACAAAATTAAACAAAAGAAATATACAAGCCTTTTGTTCAGAACTATTTCAAACATTACCTAATAAATAATTTGAAGTAAACTATATGCCTCTTATGGTCAAGAAACAGAGTCTTTTGGGTAAATAAAAGTTGTTTCTTTTTCGAAACGTGAATATTTGTCTTAAAAAGAATAAGTTTTCTGGTACAGACTATTGTCATTTTCTTTCGCAACATTCGATTAAAGTGACAAAAAGCATGAAATTTAATGAAGCTTTTAACAAAGATTTTAAAAAGACTACCTTGATAAAGTAGTGAAGCCAAAACGAACAATTGAACCAGTCTGATACGTGACTTGAAACTTGGAGTCATTCTAGCTAGTCACAAACTACAAAAAAAAAAACAGATGAAGTTGGAACTGGTTTACATCAACTTTATAAATACTTGTTTTCCAGTATAAGGGGCGGCCAAATCTCACTTCAGAATGTATTGCTCTAGAGAACAAAACATAGTCTCAACATCACTGTTCAATAATCCCTACAGTGACGTTAGTATCAAGTATCCTGTAGGTGAGACCTCACCTATGGCCTACTAGAGTTGACTGAGGACGCTGCGAGCTCATTGATCACCAGTTATGGACGGAAACATCCAATGTTGATGCAGGTAATGGCAGTTTATTGATTTCTTCAAGCGGACACATCAATCGTATTCGACCTGGGAGAATATCGATATCTTTGTGAAATTTCAATACTTACAGAGTAAATATAGTTGATGCCACAGGTCGATATTGTCCATAACGAAACTGCAGTAAGACAGAATTAAATAGATAGATAGATAGATAGATAAATAGATAGACATCTAATTACTTATACAATTAAAGGAAATTAAAAGCAACTACTGCATGTTTTATCGATACAAAGTAAACTTTTGTCTAGCTCAGTGTTTCCCAAACACTTTGATTATTTGTTTTAGGATGGATTTATTTTTCTATTGATTATATATAAGGAAGATGTTGAAAAGAGTTGTTGAAAGTAATCAGCCTCTTGTCTCACTCCAACTGTTGTTTTAAACAAGTCTCCAATGTTGTTACTGAAGTACACTGCACTAGTGGCCTGCTTGTAGAGGTTTTTTGGATGACTTTTATTATGTTTTTTTTTACATTGTATTTTTCATTGTTGCCATACTCGGTCGAAAGCTTTCTTGAGGTCAATAAAAACATGGAAAAGTTAACTAAATTTAACTAATGTCACCTAGACCCGAAATACAGAGTGAGTAAGGCTGAACTCACACAAAAAAAAAATTAAACCAAAACTACTGTTACCACATGAGCGTTTACACTTTGTTTTTGTTATCATATCTGAATGGGTCGATTTGTCCATTTTTTTTTTCATTTTTCTCTTCAATGTGGTCATTTTGTTCAATCTGTTGTTGACGCCAAGCCTGTTACTAAATTGTTTCTGTTGCGCTTTTAATTCTTTGATAAATCCATGACTCGGTTTGTCGCCTTTAATATTAATAATAATAATAATGTCGGTTTGGACGACGTAGGGCATGAGATTCGCCAATGGGAAGAAAAAAACCTCCACGGAAAATTACCGACTTTATTAGATGGGGACAACATTGACAAGGCTGCTTCCTTAGCATGGCTAAAAGTAGGTCATCTCTACCCTGAAACTGAAGGCTTTGTCAGAGCAATACAGGACAGAGTAATTAGGACAAAAAAATACCTAAAACTCAATATTGTTGACAAATGCCGAAAATGTGGAAATGTGGGTGAGTCAATTGAACACATTATGGCAGGATGTTCAGCCATATCGAAATTTGCCTACCTAGGTCGCCATAATCAAGTTGCAAAGCTAATACGCCAGCACTTGGCTTTGACACACAATTTGATCGGTAAGGATAAGTCCTTCTATTACAAATACTAACCACAAGAGGTTCTCGAGTCTACGGATCATCTACTGTACTGGGATAGGCCTATTTTGACTGACAAAACGATAGATTTTAATCGCCTTGATTTGCTGCTCATCGATTAAAAAGAAAAGGCCGCTACCAATTATTGACATCACTGTACCACTATCTCATATTTAAAAAAAAAACTGAGCTGGAAAAACAACGAAAATATGGGAACCTTGGCTTGGAGATTAAGCGTTTGTGGAAATTATCTAAAACAACAATATACCCCATTGACATATCAACCGAGGGGATAATAACAACTGACCTCACAGATACCTTATAGGCCTTGGCATTCCTAGGAATATTCTCGTTGCCTGTCAGAGGGCGGTACTTCTGCAGACCTGCCACATCACCAGAAAATTCCTCGGTGGAAACTGATTAAGGGACTATGATGAATTTTGTTTCCCTTTAACAAAACTCGACCATGGCTTCGCCAGAGAATGAATACTCGTTCTTTTATAATAATAATAATTCTCAAACATACTACTACTATTAATAATAATAATAATCTTTATAATCCATAAGCAAATTTGTCTTTAAATTTGTGCATTTCACCCATAGACTATATATAAATATAGTCTATGATTTCACCAAGCAAAACTTTATAATTATATAAAACCAAAATATACATTAACACCAGACGCACTCATAATTTACTTGCGAAAAGTGTATATCAGATAGTATCTATTTACTGATTTGATTGCCAGGGGAACAAACGAGTTTTTGTGTCTGTTTGTCTTTGCTATCGATGTCTTGTATCCCTTTTGTGATGGTAAAATCACAAAATCCTGTCTCAAATTTGATTTTTTATTTCTAAAATCTTATCTTTTTTGTGAATGTTTGTCTCACCTGCCCAAATGGGGTTTGTTTTTTTGCCAATGATTTTACCAGCAGCATTTAGGATTCTATGAAGTTTATTTTTATTTTTAATGTTCAGATTGCCATACCAGGCAGTGATAATTAAAACAAAATATTGCAGATTTGAGCGTGATAAAACATAGCTTTAGCAAGTCTGAGGATTTAATGTTGCTATGGTGCAAAGACTTGCTCCAGGCAAGCTGTATTATTGAATGTCAACTGTTGATGAAGCAGCAATTTAAAGGGAGTACAAATGTCACAAGCCAAACACACATCAGTAAAACGAAAACTTTGGATTCAAGAAATGAGAATTTTCAGCTGCCTCGCTTCATTTTTCTTCGACACTGTCGCCAAGCCTTTTTGTTTGTTGTAACTTTTTTGTGTGTTTAAACGGAAGAAGTTGTCCATAAATGCATTGTCTTCTAGTGATTTCAGCAAATTCATTCAATCTTTAAACAACCAGTACATAACATAAAGGGATGTCTCTATTAACTGATGACATAAACACTGCAATAGGTTTAATTTTCTATTAATTTTGGTAAATTAAGCTGATTGATAGTTGACAAAGTTCTTATCGTTAATTAAATCGACGATGACTCAATATTGCTCTGTCTTCACAAGCCAGCTGCTGGACAGAAGCCACATTCTCACTAGCGAAATACAGAACTGACTCACCACTGGCCGGTAATTCTTAGAAGCAAAAGAATCTGGAACATGTCTATCCGGGAAAACAAAAGTTGAAGATCGATTCTCAAAGTAAGCGCTGGAGATTGAAACAAAAAGAAAAGCTGACCGCAAAACCAACGACAAAGAAACTCAGACCTTTGTTAAATCAAGATGACAGACCTATTCTTGTCCCTTCAGTAAACGTATCTCTAAACAAAGATTCCACTCGTTGGTATATCTTTTAATATACAGAAAATAAAGATCTTGCTCATCTTCCAATGCAAAGTATAAACTTCAAAATAAAAACAAAATTGATCGCTGAGTCTCTCTCTTTTAATACCCTGCTCTTCTTTTGTTCCAGATTTTTAGATGACTCGACGGAAAAGAGAACCTTTCAAATATTTAGATTCTATTTTGTACATGGTCATGAAAACAAAAAATCTTTTTATTTCAAAGCAAAAGAAAAGTCTTGAATATTTTAAACGTTTCTCTTCTTCTGATTCCATACATTGAACTCGTCAACACTAGAACGCTAAATATTGATTTCAGATAAATGATCGATTTTTTATGAAGTATTGATTTCAGAATAGACCATTTGCTTCATTCCTTGTGGCAAGAAAGCATGAACACCAAAGAAGATAATAGGATTGTGGGCTCAGACGGCATTATCTTTTTGGACTTATCAAAGTGACAGACTATCATAGAAATAGAAAGAAACATAAAAGATAATGTCGAAGTGATCAATTTACAGCTAGACGACTGCACTGTATTATTTTTAACGTACACGTGGTTTTATTGAGGTCTAACTAAAGTCTACATTGCATGGCGTAGCCAGAATTATTTTTTTTCGGGTGGAGGGTGTGGGGTTTTGAGATTTTTTAAAATCTCCCCCCCCCCCCGCCATATATATATATATGTGTGTGTGTGTGTAAACACAAACTGAAAATCGGACCCCGAAGTGGTCCACCCAGGCAGGTAAAAAGGCAGGTTTCAATATTATCAAAATGAAATTCTATCAAAGACAAATGACAGAAAATAATGGAGAAAAAAGGTTAACAGATATGTGTGGTGTCCCAGCGGTCCAGCAGACCAAAGGATAGATGAAAGTGAATGTGAAGTTAGTTGTGAGCCTGGCCTAACTGATGTCTTATAATGAATATCTAATTAATCTCTTGTTCCTCAAGAATAAAACATTTCCATATGATGTTCACATGATGATTGATATTATTCACGCGACCATATGAAAAAACTACTTATTATTGTTGTTTTAAATTATGTCTGACTTATATGCATAATAAAGAGATTTTTTCTCTTTAAAAAATAGTACGCATTTTTTGTGTGGTAAATGTAGTATTTTGTATAACAGAACTTACAAAATTTAACAATAAAAATATAAAAAAAGATTTTTTTTGACAAAAAATCTACAACCGTTTGCATAAATGTGTTAAAAATATGGTAAATAGTCGCCTCTCCGTAATAAAGAGCCTCAAGTGTTTGTTACTATTAATAGCGAATAGTTGTAAAAGTGGTATAATTTATTTTAAAAAAAATACTTGCACAAGTGATTTAAAAAATTACATTTTTTGCTTTCAGAAAAGAAAAAAGTCACTGTTGCATCATAATTTTGAATGGTCTAAAATATTATGATGTTGGATTTTCACTATCTTTTCTAGTTTACGAGATCTAAACGGGACGGACGGACAGACAGGCCACACCAAACTAATAGCGTCTTTTCCCGCTAAAAATCAGTCACATTGTATTATTTTAAATGCACATGCGGTTTTATAGAGGTCTAACTGAGAACATAGCTCTAGACCGCAACAGGTGGAGAGAGAGACAGTGACCAAGAAAGCTATGGACAGTGAAAGTACATGGGTCTCAGCCCAGGAAGAAAAACGCACAATCCGAAAAACAGCCAGCTCCTCTACCACCAAAGCAAAAGCCACCTTAACCTGTGCTATCTGTGGACGGGAGTGTCTCTCCAAAATAGGGCTCCACAGCCACATGAGGATGTGTGCTCTGAGATGAACCATAGTCGTTCTACCACTGAAGGAGGCCAATGATAGAACTAAAGTCTACATTGTATTATTTTTAATGTACACACGGTTTTATTTAATTATGCGAGTTTTTTTTTTCTAAACATAAAAAACAAAATATTGCATTGAATTTGAGTTATATATATAATATTTTTATTTGTAATAGGTCAGCGGTTCTCAACCTTTTAAGCTCGGCGACCCCTTTTTACAATTCCTCACTTTGCCGCGACCCCCCTCCCTCACCTTCACACACACACAGCAATAGAAGAATAGACAAAAACAATCCATATTTTCGATGGTCTAAGGCGACCCCTGGCAAATCATCAATCGACCCCCAAAGGGGTCGCGACCCACGGGTTGAGAACCCCTGTAATAAGTGAAGATGTTATAATGTTGTTTATAGAATATGTGATCAGGTGTATTATGTTATTTTTGTAGAGAAATAAGGATGTTGAAAATTGATGTAATGTTGTGTGAGAGTTAATCCCCTTAGCGGATATGTGTTGCTGTTCGTTATCTAATACCTGTATATATAATTCTCTACGTCGCCCAACCATGCGGGACAAGACGCACGCACGCCGACTTTCTCGATAAAAAAGTCATGGAAAGATAACTCTTTTATTTCTGCTAGTCGGACTAGAGTTATTCCACGTAACTTTCGCGGCGACAGAGAGCGCGGCTCAGAAAAAAAAAGAGGGAGGAGGCGTATGCTACGCCGGGGGTCGGCTCGTAGTTGAATAAAGCCTGTGTGTGTTTTGTAAATCATTTTTTTTATCTTTTTTAAATTGTATTTAAGAGTATATTAACAGAATTAATTTAGTTTTTTTTAAAGACCAATTCACATTGAACTTCTACAAGTGTTTATAGTGCTTTTCCTCTCAATAGCCACCTCACTTCAGTATGCAATAAAACTATGCGTTCACACCCCATTTTATCTCATATAATTTTAGTTCATTGTAAAATGTTTTAGTCACCGGACTTCTACTATATATCCTGTAAAGTCCAGACGACTGACTGACTAATAATCACCAGTTCTCCAGTTTGCCATGGATGCAAAAATACGAAAATGTAACCTGCTATTACTTATAGAACTAGGTGACCGAACCTCGCTCGGTAAAATAATTTATCAAGGAAGGATATATACCCGAACTCATTTTGGGTATATTTTTGTAAGTTACGAAAATGAAAGATCGGATAAAGACTATCAATCGGAAGTGTTGCTTTTGTGTTCTGTTAATTCTAAATGTAATTGTTCATGGCGATTAGATAGAAAGTCTCTTAAGTCCCCCACATCGCGTCGTTTTACATTGAATTGTGTAAACCTATTGGTCTATTATTGGCTTGAAAGTCTTTGCAGTGTGATTTCTCAAATGGTTAAGTTCAGACGTTTAATATTTCTATTAGTATATTCATTATGGCTTTAGTACGAAACATTAAGTGACCCAAAAGCTCCACGTTATAGGGGAAAACATACACTTTGTAACAAAGTAAAATGGCTTTTTTCTAAGAAACTTTAAACATTGCGTTAGTATTCTAAAGAAGCGTTTCCGTGGCGCATCTGTTACGCCGAAAGTCTTTCAACTCACTAAAAAAGATTGCCTTTATGTTCCTCCCCGTACGCTCTGCCCAGCGTGACTGTTGGACTATAAGAAGCTCATGCTGGGTTTTACAGAGGTTTATAGTTAAACCAAAAGAGGCGGCAGCGTAGGCTACACAAAGTCGTTGACGGCGATCTAGAAATATCATGTTCAGCGTGTGCAAGTAAGGCGTTCAGAAGCTGTGTTATGACCATTTCCATTGTTGTGGTACGGAACAGTAGACTTTGAAGCTTGAACACATGGTAATAACTCACCAGCCAAATAACAACTAAGTAAAAGCTATAACTACACGTTTCTACGCAATTAAATTGTAAACACTTTATAAAGCACTTAAAACACAAAAGCTAATCATACATCGGCAAATTTATTTTCATTATTCCTCTTCCATAGTTCCATAATAAATCAATCTACAATAAGATGGTGCGCAAAAGTTTAATTAGGCCGCAATTTAAGCGGTGTCAAGTTTTTTTCCCCCTTTGACCTCATGGAGAATTTTCATTCATAAAACATTCCAGCCAAAATTAATTTTTTGATAATGAAACATTTTAAAACTGGTATAACGGTCGAATTCGAGTTTTCCCCTTGTGGCCATAACGAGTTGAATTTTTTTTTCTCATTTATATAAGCCTATATGTAGGCTAGGCTACTTTGAAATTGTAAAGAGAATCGTTAGAGCCGTTTTCGAAATAAAATTTATATATATATACATATATATATATATATATATATATACAAGAATTGCTCGCGTAAGAGTATAGGATTACGCCTAGAATAACTAAGCCATTTTCATGATCGAAACCTCAACGGTTAAATCGACCAAATGCACATTTTTATTTGCAATTCCAATATTTTGTAAAGGCTAAATTTAAATGTCTAAAATAAAAAGTTTAAACACTTATCAACACCTTTTTGGGTGTAACCATAGACATGGATGGGTGTAACATTCTTTCGTTCCACTTGTTCATTTCTGTTTCTTTCTACACAGATCTAGAGTAGCCTATATTATAGGCCTATCCAAATCTGATTCTCATCTAGATCTAAAGTAGCCTATACCTAGCGATGGGAACTAAACTAACTTTTAAAAGTTAAACTAAAACTAATTTTCAACTAAAATAAAGTAGTTAAACTATTAGTTTATCATAATTTCAAAGCATAGTTAAACTAAACTAAAGAAAGTTAATTAAACTATAACAAACTTTTTTTTTAGTATCCAAAGAAATAGAAACGAAATTGTTGAAGTTTTTAAAACATTTGACCTGTATAATTATTTTATAGTGTAAAATACATGCTTGGCTAATCATGCCGATGTGCTATTTTCTTGTCTGACCACTAAAAATACAACTAACACTATTGCATAACCGTTAAACGCGCAAGGGAAAAAAACTTGGTGATCTTGTCATTATGGACTGCACACTCAGTACACTATATAGACCTACACGTGTACGTCTATTTGGCCAGGTTGTTATAATCAGTCGGACACACCGTCTATTTACTTTCTGGGCAGGGAGGGTATACAACTATTTTGGTGTACGAACATGCTTGACTAGCCACGCCAGTGTGTTTTTTTTTCTGACCTCTCCACATTAAGCAAACACTATTGTATAATGCAGGGTAGTCTTAAAGTATTATCGACTACACAAGTACAATACACTAGGCCTACATGTGGTCATGTATGTCTAGCTGACCAGGTTGTTAAAATCAGTTGGACACAGCCTATTTACCTTATGGTCAGAGAGGGTGTGGATTAAGATTTTTTTTTCTAGAGTTGGTTACCCTAATGCTTTTAGATCTATATAGGCCTAGCTGTTGATTTAGACTTAATAGATCTCAATAATAAGTTTTAAGACTATAAAAGGGTGTACTTGATGTTCCTGCAGTTAAAAAAAATATTGTTTGCCGCAAATGAATTGATTAAAACAACTAAATATTGACCTAACTCACTTATCAGATTCTCACTAGAAACACCTCCACGTGGCTCACAAAAAAATTCGGAACAACCTTATTCATATTACTGCATAGAAGCTTTTAACAAAAAATGTTTAACATTTTATAATACTGCTACTTTTAAGTGCAAATATGTCCTCCCATAACTTCTACCAGGATTGTACTTTACCCTCTTCAAATGCAGACTGTCTAAATAGTTGTTAACTGCATCATTTTTTTTTTTGATAATCAAAGGGAGTGCGTCTCAACTCTGACCACATGTTGAAAAGTTTTACAAATTTTAATTAAACTTTTTAGTTAGTAACTAAAAAAAATTTAATTTAACTAGGATTTTAACTAAACTTTTTTTTTCTAATTAAACAATGGCCTTAACTAATTTTTTAGTTAAACTAAAAGTTTCTAACTTTTTAGATAACTTTTGCCCATCACTACCTATATCCAAATCTGATTCTCATCTAGATCTAGAGTAGATCCAAATCTGATTCTCATCTAGATCTAGAGTAGATCCAAATCTGATTTTCATCTAGATCTAGAGTAGATCCAAATCTGATTCTCATCTAGATCTAGAGTAGATCCAAATCTGATTCTCATCTAGATCTAGAGTAGATCCAAATCTGATTCCCATCTAGATGTAGAGTAGATCCAAATCTGATTCTCATCTAGATCTAGATGTAGAGTAGATCCAAATCTGATTCTCATCTAGATCTAGATGTAGAGTAGTTCCAAATCTGATTCTCATCTAGATCTAGAGTAGATCCAAATCTGATTCTCATCTAGATCTAGATGTAGAGTAGTTCCAAATCTGATTCTCATCTAGATGTAGAGTAGATCCAAATCAAACAAGAACATAACACTAAAGTGTTATTTAACCTTGGTTATGCCAATATTACAATATGCATCCTCTGTATGGGACCCCTCAACTTAAGAAAATAAACAGAAACCAAATCAGACGCAAAATAGAGCTGTGAGATTTATTTATTGCAAATGAATATTCACATTTGATTACAATAACATCATTAGTGAAATCACTAAATTTAGACACACTTATGGACAGAAGACTAAAAAGTAAAGTAGCAATAATGCATAAATAACTTTACAAATACAAAACCTAATAAAATACTCAGTAAGGTTATAGGCCTACAAAGCCTTTCTTATTCTATATATGTATATATAGAGAGAGCATGGAATGGGTTGCCTGAATCAACCAAGAAAACCAAAGACTGCATAATATAAGTCACTGATTAACATGCATGACACATGGTGGATATACACAGCGTCTTCTCTTTTAAACTAACGTCTGTACTTTAAAAGATAAGATAATAATCGAAAAAATCGATTCTTTTCTGTGAAGAGGCATGTTTGATAAGGGAGATCAGTCATAAACAATTAAACTTTCACTTGAAAAATGGCTACAGAAATAAGAGAGGCGGAGCAAAACACTTCTGTTTCTGATTCAGATTCAGGACAATCAGATTTTATTGAAACAAATGAAATACCTGGAAAGAGTAGTAATACGTTGCTTGTGGCCAGTGATTCTTTTGAAGATTTGAGCTATGCAGAACTTAATAATACTATAGTTGCTTCTCCTATGGGAACTATAAATTCCTTAGTGAAGAAAAAAGCGAAAAGATCACTTTCATTACCTGAAAGAGAACATGTCGAAGATACTGTTTCAGAGTCTGAAGTGGACGATTCTGAGGTGGAAACTTCTGAAATCTGTGATGATTCTCAAGTGGACATGATTGAGGTATAAAAGAATTATTTAATTAAGATAAGTTAAGATTTAAGATAATTTTATTGATCCAATCAAAATAATCAAATGGAAATTAGGTTTTACTACAATTGACAACCTCAGGGTAACTACTTTACAAAAACAATATAGATGCAAATACGAACAACATTCACACACAAAACACATGTATGACATGGACGATTCTGAGGTGGAAACTTCTGAAATCTATGATGATTCTCAAGTGGACATGATTGAGGTATAAAAGAATTATTTAATTAAGATAAGTTAAGATTTAAGATAATTTTATTGATCCAATCAAAATAATCAAATGGAAATTAAGTTTTACTACAATTGACAACCTCAGGGTAACTACTTTACAAAAACAATATAGATGCAAATACGAACAACATTCACACACAAAACACATGTATAATACACACTCACAACCAGCGCTTTATGAGTTTGACTTCTATGTACTTCTCGATGACCACAGCTGATCTTGTAACACTCTGACCGATAGTGGGATAAAGGAGTTTTTAAATCTTTCTGTTTTAGTCCTAATGGAAAGAAGACAACCACTTCGTTCAGATCTTATGTAACAGTGGTTTAATGGGTGCAGGTTGTCTTTAAGAATCGTGAGTGTTTTGGAAATGCATCTTTCTTTAAAAAGCTCTTCAAGAGATGGTAGCTGTATTTGAGTGATGCTTTTTCAATTAGTCTACCTTAAGGCTACCTTTTTAAAAATACTTTTAATAGTATTAAATAGTAATAGATCTATAGTAAAAGGCGAAGTTTGATCGCATTAAGCCCACTGGTAGCAATTTTCACTTTTGGATTTTTATAGCACGTAACGGTCTGACCTATGAAAAAACTGATGGTACACATTGAAGTCATTTTCTTTTTATTCCAGCTCAAGAACACCACATACTGCCACCTTTCCCATGCTCCGCAACTTAAATAGTCTCTTTGAGCTGACGAGCCATCAGACTTAAAAATAGCCATAAGCCCTTGACCCATTTCCTTCACTACCGGGTAGTAAAAAATAATAATTCCACACCTCTTGAGTTTGGCCTCATCATAGACTTAGCCTTTACAAGGAAAAGGAAATAGTATGTGTCGGAAGTGAAGAAAAAAGGTGCGCGCGCAACAGCAATATAGTAGTAATTTGGTAAAGATTCAAAGAAAAAAGTTCTATATGAATCGGGGCTGTTCGAGCTTCGCTCTTTACTATAGATCCAATCTAATTATCATAACCATAAATAATAAGTTATAAGACTAGATTACTAAATCTAGATCTATATAATATAATATAATTATGCTAGTCGACCGGCGGCATAGCATACGCCGCTATTTTGCAGGGCCGGTCTTAGGCCACTGCAACCTATGTGACCCAAGGATCCGCATTTTCATGGAACCCGCGCTAATTCAAGGTGTATAAATTTACCAGGATCTCCTGGAAATCTCCCGAAATTGCAAAATATACGAAAAAGTCCTTAAAATATACGGAAATACATAGAAAAAAAATTGTCATTTTGGGGTGTCATTCAATATGGAAAACGCCATTCCTACGCGCTATTAATAAAAATGGCATTATGCATTAGCCGTAATTGTGTAATCAGGTGAAAGAAGCTTCTCACGCCTCAAACTAATGAAGAATTACTTGATGTCAACAATTCTCAAAGATAGATTGAAACATTTGGTAATTCTTGCTATTGAGCGTGATCTATGTGGGAAACAGAATTATTATGATATACTGTATCACTTTGCTAAACGCAAGGCTCGTAAAGTAATTCTGTACGTAGTAAAGAATGAATAAAATGCATAGACGAATTTATTTTCTAATACAAATTCTTAAATTTGACTTATTGTCCGCTTCCCTACCCAAACTTGGCCCCGCGAAATCCGTTTCAAATAGGGCCCCACAATGCTTAAGTTTAAGTCCTGCCCTGCTATTTAGTGTTTATAAAATGTTTTACATGTTTCGGATGTTCCTTCAGAGTTGACAATACTTTACTTCCTAGTCCAAACCTCCCGCATGGGATGGGAGCGGGCAGGGTTTGACAGTCCAGCGCACAGCCATCTGTTGCGAGCTGTGAAAACGTGTCCCCCCCTGTTTTTTTTTTGTGGGGTGACTATCCACAGAAATAAGAGAGTGATCTTCCCTTTACTTCTCGTCTGACCTGATTAGGGAAGAAGAGAATTATATATATATAGATAGTCTAGATTCTCTAGAGATAGATCTAGAATCTAGATCTAACTGATTATCATTGACTATGTCTTATCTTATATAGACATTGTAGATCTAGAATCTAAATCTAACTGATTATCATTGACTATGTCTTATCTTATATAGACATTGTAGATCTAGAATCTAAATCTAACTGATTATCATTGACTATGTCTTATCTTATATAGACATTGTAGATCTAGAATCTAAATCTAACTGATTATCATTGACTATGTCTTATCTTATATAGACATCTAATTCAAATGCTACTTCAAAAAAGAAAATGGTCTACATGTCATGCATCTACTAGTCATGCATGTTTACCAATGACTTAAATTCTGCCAAGTCACTGGTTTTCCTGGCTGGCTCAGGCAACCAATTTCATGTTCTAATAGCACTAGGGAAGAAGGAGCATTTGTACAAATTTATTTAGTATCTATACTATAGATCAAGATGTATATTATATGTATGTATAGTCAATATAGATTCCATATAGATCTTTTTATACATATATATGATAGTATTAGTAAAGGAGACTAGATACCTGAATGGCTCGACATGTTGTAGACAAAGTGTCATAAAGTTTGAAATAAAGCTTTAAAGACCAGCTTAGGTGCCAACTTGCTTTAACTGACATAGAAGAGAGCACCTGGCTGCAGGTGGCTTCCTAACAAGACATGGAGAAAGTTTGAAATAAAGCTTTAAAGACCAGCTTAGTTCTATATATAATCCCCCAACAGAAAGATCAGGATTTGTGTTTTTATTAAGTTTTTATTTGAATCAATTAAATATATGCTTATTATATGCTTGTGTTTCTGTCATTGAAATTGTTGTTTACTAAATCTTCAGTGATGATTGAATCATTTTAGGCAAGGGTAACAGAATTATCATTACAAGAAACTACATCTCAGACAGCTGATGCTCAAATACCACATCTGATGACAAATGCAGATACAGATTATGTCAACTCTCCTGAGTGGAAGAGACAAAAGAAACATATTTTCATTTTGAGTGAGTCTGGGAAACCAATCTACAGTAGGTTAGTCAATATGTATCTGTCTTAATTAGAAGTATTTAAATTGTGTGTGTGTATATATATATATAAACTTGCTTAATATATATATATATATATATATATATATATATGTGGGATGATGGTAGCGGAAATTAACAAAATAATGTGAAAAGTCTCTTTATTTTTTGTTATTTTAATATATTTATAGAATAATCTAAATCATGTGTATGCAATTTATTAAATTAGAGTGTTCACTGAAAATTACTGGGGGACAAAAAAAGTATATTTATGCAAAGATTTGATAAACAATAAATTTTGATCTAATCATTCAACTTAGGAAGCGTGGTGGCTGAGCGGTAAAGCGCTTGGCTTCCAAACCGAGGTCTGGGGTTTGAATCCTGGAATTTTTACTTTTGGGATCTTTGGGCGCCTCTGAGTCTACCAGCTCTAATGGGTACCTGACATTAGTTTAGGAAAAGTAAAGGGGGTTGGTTGTTGTTCTGGCACCAGAAACAGATGACCTTTACATCATCAGCCCTATAGATTGCAAGGTCTGAATAGGGAACTTACTTTTTTTTACATTTAACTTTTAATAGCTCAAATTATGATTGTTACTAGAAAAAAATCATACTCAATATTTTATATTACCTCACTTATAATGCAATATTAATATTTGTACTATACTTGGTATTCTATCACATATTACAAATAAAAATACCTGTTCCATTTCAATATGTATATTTGTAAACTTCTGTTCACTTGTTTCTTAGTCTGCCTGACAATTAGCCATTAAGTTGTTAAGAATAAAAGTCAATTTCCACTCTCCAGGCACGGCAATGAAGATAAGTTAGTCACTATCATGGGAGTCATGCAGGCTCTGGTTTCATTTGTAGCAGACAGCAACAAGGACACATTACGTTCCATTGTAGCTGGAGATCATAAGTTTGTCTTTATGACCCGTGACCATCTTACATTTGTTGGAGTCACAAGAGGCAAAGAATCCACGCAGCAAATGTTTCTTCAGTTGACTTACATGTACAATCAAGTAAGTCCAGAAAATTAAATTTAACTCATTGAAAATTTACCTATTGTCATTTTGTTTCTAAACTTATTTTTATTATCTTGATGATTTAACAAAAATTAAAGTACAAATAGTTTGAAAAGCAAAAAAAATAAATAAAATGTATTACTTTGACTGTTTTGCTGATGGTCAATTTGTTTTGCTCCACAGGTTATTAGCATTCTCACTCATTCCACACTGACACGTATATTTAAGCAACATAGAAATTATGATTTAAGAAGACCTCTTAGTGGTGCCGAGAAGTTTTTTGACAACTTGTTGAATTTAATGGATGTTGAGCCAGGTTTATTACTCACATCAGTTCGATGCCTGCCTTTAGATAGCAATGTACGAGATATTGTGTCACAAACTATAGCACAACATGCCAAAGTTAAAGTAAGTTGGTTCTCAAAAAAATATTTGAATGGGGCAATAATTAATACAAAAAAGATTGGCCAACAGTTAATATCTCTTTATTTGCCATTCAGCTAGCTTTTGAAATATTAATAATACTTTAGAAAAAAACAACAACAAACAACTGGCATTATCAGCCTTTATAAAATTAAAGAATTGCATTTTTTTCTATGTCCCATTCTTTAATTACCTTCGTACACATCATTTGTTAAACTTCTGACTGTAACCTATCCCCACCATGGAATGTCTCTTTTATTTGTTAGTGCTTCTTGTTCTCTATTTCATCTTACATCCCCCAACCGCTCAATTCATACAGTCTCTGCTGTTCCATAGAATATTCAGACTAGTTAATCCACTTGGCCAGGATATCTACATTCATTAGAGAAATAAATTTGAAATATTTGTTTTTTTTTTTGCTTTATTGATGTACAAGATGTATCAAAGAAACTAGATATACTTTTTTTTCCTTTTGTCAGAAAGATGATAGAAAATAATATTATGTTTTTATACTGCATACACCTTATTTATTAACTTTAATTTACACTGGGGGGGGGGGGGGGGGGTAGAGATGTGGAAACAAGATGTGCGTCTAAATTGTAGTTATTCTATTACATTTTATGTGACCCATGAAGAAAACTGATGGAATATGGTGAAATTGAGACCAGGAATGGGATGTTAGCATAAACCAATTCTTTTTTTAATCACAGTATCCTTACCGGCCCTATGTGAATATCATATATGGCTACTTAACCAATAAACACATCTCTCTTTTCTGCCTAATTATTGTTTTATTTTTTGTACTGGTATTTCTGGGTCTGTGCAAATTGTACGACATCTCTGTAGTCATTGATAACTTATGTTACCATGTTATTGGCATCATGGAGGAAGATAGAGTAATTGGACAATGAAAACATTGTCCTACATCAAAAAGTAGTTTTGGTTTCAAGCAGCCAATGTTAGCTACAGTCCCAATGTTAGCTACAGTCCCAAAGTTTGCTACAGCCCCAATGTTAGCTTCAGTCCCAATGTTAGCTACAGTCCTAGTGTTAAATAAGGTCCCAATATTAGTTGCACTCCAATTTTGAACTCTTTAAAATGAAATAAAGAATTGAATATGGTATATTATTTGTAATGATTGTGATTACAAAAGTAGAATATAGAATAATATTAGGTGATGGGTGCTAAAAAAATGTAAGTTTTAAAATCCTCACATTCAGTATGGAAAAGTGCTTTTATCTTATATATTATTCTATACATTAATGTAATTACACTATTTTAAAATACATTGAAAAAAAACATTTTCATTTCTGTAACACTTTCAATATTTTGTAGCATACTCAAAAACCTATCAATTCCATTCACTTATTACCTTGATAAAACTTTTTTGCAATTTCATATTATTTACTATGAACATTTTGCTAAGTATAGACTAGTCACCTTTTTATTTTTCCAGGATTTAGTGTTTGCATTGATAATAGCACAAAATCAATTGGTTGCTGTAGTCAGAATGAAGAAATATTACCTTCATCCAATGGACCTTCACCTCATTTTAAATCTTATTAATGCATCAGAGTCATTTAAGGCAGCTGAATCCTGGACACCAATTTGTTTACCAAAATTTGATGCTGCGTAAGTATCCTTTCCTCAATTGAGATCTTCAGTTTAGCATTATAACAAGGTGAGGTGAGAGTTAGCATTAAACAAAATAGTAGGCCTGGCCCCTGTATATTAGTCATACTCATACAAAGTACATACAAATCAAGCAAAAATTATATATATAATTTATTTTTGTTGTATTAATTAATAATTATTATTTTAAAAGAAGTGAATAATTTTTTTTGCTTTTAAAAAAACTTAGATTAGTGGTATGGTATTCTGAAGCCTAAAAAATAATTGCTAATGTACACTGTTTTCAGACAGTGGACAAACAGGATTCATCTGGGGTTTGCCTCTGAGTTTGTCTCAAAATACAAATTCCATTTTGTAAAATCTTGATTTTATTTTTTTTAGTTGGCCTGTTGAAATGTATGTCTTTTTTCTTTCAGAGGATTTCTTCAAGCCCATGTTTCCTATTTGGATGAAGAATGTCAAACATGTTTATTGCTTCTCTCCGTAGACATTGAGGCGTTCTATACGCTGTCTGAATGTAAAGCTAAAATACAAGAGGTTGGTTATTATCTTACAACAAATAGAGATTTAAAGTCACTTTGAAACATGTTCAACGTTTCTATAAAGATTTTGAACTACCTGATAGTTAGTTTTGTTTTTTGTGTTTTTTTTTTAACATTTATGTTAAACTCATTGAATTGAATTATAAGAACATTTCTTTTTATAAGGCTTTTGTTGTAAAGTGTCTGTAACTAATTAAATTGTACAGTTGTTATGTTTTCATTAAATAAAAAAGAAATAGAGTGTGAAATTGTATTTTAGGCTAAGATTTAACAGCTAATTAGTTGACTTTATTTTTTTATAAACTGTCATTTAACAGAGACTAATCAAGTACAATGCTTTAGCAGCCATCAACAATTCTTTGAAGCGCAACTCCTATTCTATACAGCAGTGCAGTATCAGTGACTTAAGACATTTCTTGTACAAGTCTCGCAGCACAGCTCAGTACACAAGTCCTGAACTAGAGGCTCCATACAACACAAAAGAAGAAAAGGAACGTCTGTTTGGACTGTACTATTACCTTCATGACAGGATACACACCTCAGGGAGAACATTAAAAATATTGTTTCATGTTGGGGCTTATGAAACTCTATTGGGCTGGGTAAGTTTCGATCAATTAGGTGACACTTGACTGCCTATAGAACAACAATCTTATCTATAAATAGTAGACGTCCTGGTATATTAATTGCACATTTTAAATTAATATTTGTCTGTGAACATAGTATCATTTGTACAAATAATTGTGTAAAGTATCAAATAAGTGTGTAAGTAATATCATTTGTTCAAAATCAGTGTGTAAAGTCATGTCGTTTGTTGAAATGATTGTGTAAAGTCATGCTGTTTGCTCCACTCATATTTGTGGATGAATTCTAACAGTTTTTGGTCTCCATGATTTCAGGTGACTACAGGCTTTGAGTTGTATGCTGTGTTTGGCCCTTTAGTTACAAAGATGAGTGCCATCCATGCTGTGAACAAATTGTTGAGGTGGATCAAGAAGGAGGAAGACAGATTATTTATATTAAGTTCTGTGACATTCTGATCATTCCAGCTCAAGTTTTTTGTTTTGTTCCAGTTTTCTGTGATATACTTTATTATTTCTTGTGAGCATCAGTTTTCTGACAGTCAGGACATAAATTGCTATCTGGCCAAACAAAACAGAATGCATAACTTACTGTTTATCTTTAAGTAAATAATGACTCTGTATATATCATCAGTCTTTAATTCTACTAGTCTCTATTGTCATTAGTTTCACTTGCTTTTTAAAACACTTTAGACAGAGTTGGTTTATACCAGAAAATGATTTAGCTATAAATTTGAATACATGTAGTCACACATCATTGTTTGCAGAATATTTATTTGAAATTCTGATTTTTATATCAAATTTAAACCCATTCTGTCTACCTTAGCAATAATGACACTATTTGATTATTTATTAGAATAATTTAAAATAATTGCATTATATTCTAACATTAAGTCACATGGTCCTAGAACACTCACTAGTAGGTAAAACTCTAGGCTTTTACTCAAGATATTATTTTTTTTAAAAGGGTACTACACTTTTGTATGTATATACTCTTGATATATGACACTTTATATGGACTATTTCATTACTAACATATGCTGTATATTAATGACATTAAGGAATAATTATATTTTAACCAATATGTTCTTGGTCTTTAAGGGGTGGTTTTACAAACATAGTGACTTGTACTAGCTAGTGATATTTAGGATAACTATCATGTACAATATATACTATATGGGCTTCATATATTTCAGTTAGTTCACACTGTGTACAAATTATTTCTTTTAACAAATTTGTTTGGATGATTTTTAAATGCATTAATTCAATCCAATGTTTATTTATGCCTTGTTAAAAATGCATATAAAAAAAGTCTCCATTGATGGATCTCTTTATTGTGAATATTGTTTTGTATACTGGCACATTTTCTGAAGTTAACACTACATCAAGAACAAAAATACACTAACTAGAAAGTAAAAGTAAGGATTGCTAAGAAGATTCAATTTTGTAATTACTATTTTGTGTTCTCTAGACACAATAGACTTTTTGAGTTTTCTGGTCTATACTAGTGTTTTCTCTGGTCTATACTTAATGTTTTTCTCTGTTCTATACTTAGTTTTTTCTCTGTTCTATACTTAATGTTTTCTCTGGTCTATACTTAATGTTTTCTCTGTTCTATACTTAGTTTTTTCTCTGTTCTACACTTAAGTGTTTTCTCTGGTCTATACTTAGTCTTGTCTATAAAAAATGGTTTTGAAATGTGATACACTGTGTGCATTACAAAGACGAAATAGTTTTCAGTGTTGTAGACAAATTTTTTTTTATTAGTATTCATTTTACCACATCATATTTAATAGCCTCTACAAAATATACAATTGTACATTGTTAGAGAGAGAGAGAGATTTTAAAGGCTTCAAGAGTCAACCCTAAGAATAATCAGGTACCCGGCCACCATTAGGCAGTTTGCAGCTCACTACAACCAGGAAGAGAGTACAATGCCATTGTTCCTCTCAGGCCTTTATCTCATACATACAGAGATATAGATCTCTATCTATAGTTGGTCATCAGGAACTTTTTGGACCTGTTCATTCTGTGCCTGTGCTGACAGGGGTTTGCGTGCTGCACTGTTGTTTTGATTTATTGATGGTCCCGGGTTCAAACCCTGCCCTCTCCCATCCGCCATCGTCCTGCGGGAGGTTTGGACTATCTTCAAACTATCTTCAACTCTGAATGAACATCCGAAACATGTAATAGATGAAATAGATGTAACTCTAAACCTGATTATATAATGAGCTATAGAAACACCATGAGAAAAATTTGTACAAGTCCACAAGAAATCCAATGTTTAAACAATACAAATGTATCACAAAGCAAGAGAATAATCTTACAAATCTTACTAGAAATCGATACTGACTGTATGGTACAGCATGTGACAAACTCTACGGATCTATTGACCAATTTATGATCACAATAAATACATTAGCTAATAATGCAAACCACCTGCTAGTATTAATAAACACTCAGCGGCTTAAAATACTAAACAACTTGATAAAAAATTTTAAGCTCTCATGGTAACTTTCGAGAGAACAGGCTTTAGCGACACACAGTATGTTGACTTAATACGTTGATGTTTTGTTTTCTGCCAGCATTTACATTTGTCAAAAACAGTTTTTTAATAAATGTGGGGGGGGGGGGGGAGCGGAAGGGAGTTGATAAAAAATACTAGATTTACATTTGTGTTTCTGAAAGTGACGCCCTCGCAGACTAAAAAAAAAGCCCCCCGCCACTACCACCTTTAGTCAGCTCTAGGGTGTTGTGGAACGTTTTAAAATCCCCCAATCAGAGTCCTGGCGCCAAGCCCTTTCCTGCTCAGAGATGAAGATATTCTCCTGGCGCCGAGCCCTTTCCTGCTCAGAGATGAAGATATTGTCCTGGAGCCAAGCCCTTTCCTGCTCAGCGATGAAGATATTGTCCTGGCGCCAATCCTTTCGTGCTCAGAGATGAAGATATTATCCTGGCGCCAAGCTCTTTCCTGCTCAGAGATGAAGATATCCTCCTGGCGCCAAGCCCTTTCCTGCTCAGAGATGAAGATATCCTCCTGTCGCCAAGCCCTTTCCTGCTCAGAGATGAAGATATCCTCCTGGCGCCAAGCCCTTTCCTGCTCAGAGATGAAGATATTCTCCTGGCGACAAGCCCTTTCCTGCTCAGAGATGAAGATATTCTCCTGGCGCCGAGCCCTTTCCTGCTCAGAGATGAAGATATCCTCCTGGCGCCAAGCCCTTTCTTGCTCAGAGATGAAGATATTCTCCTGGCGCCAAGCCCTTTTCTGCTCCGAGATGAAGATATTCTCCTGGCGCCAAGCCATTTCATGCTCAGAGATGAAGATACCCTCCTGGCGCCAAGCCCTTTCCAGCTCAGAGATGAAGATATTCTCCTGGCGCCGAGCCCTTTCCTGCTCAGAGATGAAGATATCCTCCTGGCGCCAAGCCCTTTCTTGCTCAGAGATGAAGATATTCTCCTGGCGCCAAGCCCTTTTCTGCTCCGAGATGAAGATATTCTCCTGGCGCCAAGCCATTTCATGCTCAGAGATGAAGATACCCTCCTGGCGCCAAGCCCTTTCCTGCTCAGAGATGAAGATATTGTCCTGGCGCCAAGCCCTTTCCTGCTCAGAGATGAAAATATTCTCCTGGAGCCAAGCCCTTTCCTGCTCAGAGATGAAGATATTCTCCTGGCGCCAAGCCCTTTCCTTCTCAGAGATGAAGATATTGTCCTGGCGCCAAGCCCTTTCCAGCTCAGAGATGAAGATATTCTCCTAGCGACAAGCCCTTTCCTGCTCAGAGATGAAGATATTCTCCTGGCGCCGTGCCCTTTCCTGCTCAGAGATGAAGATATCCTCCTGGCGCCAAGCCCTTTCCTGCTCAGAGATGAAGATATTCTCCTGGCGCCGAGCCCTTTCCTGCTCAGAGATGAAGATATCCTCCTGGCGCCAAGCCCTTTCTTGCTCAGAGATGAAGATATTCTCCTGGCGCCAAGCCCTTTTCTGCTCCGAGATGAAGATATTCTCCTGGCGCCAAGCCATTTCATGCTCAGAGATGAAGATACCCTCCTGGCGCCAAGCCCTTTCCTGCTCAGAGATGAAGATATTGTCCTGGCGCCAAGCCCTTTCCTGCTCAGAGATGAAGATATTCTCCTGGCGCCGAGCCCTTTCCTGCTCAGAGATGAAGATATTGTCCTGGAGCCAAGCCCTTTCCTGCTCAGAGATGAAGATATTGTCCTGGCGCCAATCCTTTCGTGCTCAGAGATGAAGATATTATCCTGGCGCCAAGCTCTTTCCTGCTCAGAGATGAAGATATCCTCCTGGCGCCAAGCCCTTTCCTGCTCAGAGATGAAGATATCCTCCTGTCGCCAAGCCCTTTCCTGCTCAGAGATGAAGATATCCTCCTGGCGCCAAGCCCTTTCCTGCTCAGAGATGAAGATATTCTCCTGGCGACAAGCCCTTTCCTGCTCAGAGATGAAGATATTGTCCTGGCGACAAGCCCTTTCCAGCTCAGAGATGAAGATATTCTCCTAGCGACAAGCCCTTTCCTGCTCAGAGATGAAGATATCCTCCTGGCGCCAAGCCCTTTCCTGCTCAGAGATGAAGATATTGTCCTGGCGCCGAGCCCTTTCCTGCTCAGAGATGAAGATATTCTCCTGGCGCCGAGCCCTTTCCTGCTCAGAGATGAAGATATCCTCCTGGCGCCAAGCCCTTTCTTGCTCAGAGATGAAGATATTCTCCTGGCGCCAAGCCCTTTTCTGCTCCGAGATGAAGATATTCTCCTGGCGCCAAGCCATTTCATGCTCAGAGATGAAGATACCCTCCTGGCGCCAAGCCCTTTCCAGCTCAGAGATGAAGATATTGTCCTGGCGCCGAGCCCTTTCCTGCTCAGAGATGAAGATATCCTCCTGGCGCCAAGCCCTTTCTTGCTCAGAGATGAAGATATTCTCCTGGCGCCAAGCCCTTTTCTGCTCCGAGATGAAGATATTCTCCTGGCGCCAAGCCCTTTCCTGCTCAGAGATGAAGATACCCTCCTGGCGCCAAGCCCTTTCCTGCTCAGAGATGAAGATATTGTCCTGGCGCCAAGCCCTTTCCTGCTCAGAGATGAAAATATTCTCCTGGAGCCAAGCCCTTTCCTGCTCAGAGATGAAGATATTCTCCTGGCGCCAAGCCCTTTCCTTCTCAGAGATGAAGATATTGTCCTGGCGCCAAGCCCTTTCCAGCTCAGAGATGAAGATATTCTCCTAGCGACAAGCCCTTTCCTGCTCAGAGATGAAGATATTCTCCTGGCGCCGTGCCCTTTCCTGCTCAGAGATGAAGATATCCTCCTGGCGCCAAGCCCTTTCCTGCTCAGAGATGAAGATATTCTCCTGGCGCCGAGCCCTTTCCTGCTCAGAGATGAAGATATTCTCCTGGCGCCAAGCCATTTCATGCTCAGAGATGAAGATACCCTCCTGGCGCCAAGCCCTTTCCTGCTCAGAGATGAAGATATTGTCCTGGCGCCAAGCCCTTTCCTGCTCAGAGATGAAAATATTCTCCTGGAGCCAAGCCCTTTCCTGCTCAGAGATGAAGATATTCTCCTGGCGCCAAGCCCTTTCCTTCTCAGAGATGAAGATATTGTCCTGGCGCCAAGCCCTTTCCAGCTCAGAGATGAAGATATTCTCCTAGCGACAAGCCCTTTCCTGCTCAGAGATGAAGATATTCTCCTGGCGCCGTGCCCTTTCCTGCTCAGAGATGAAGATATCCTCCTGGCGCCAAGCCCTTTCCTGCTCAGAGATGAAGATATTGTCCTGGCGCCGAGCCCTTTCCTGCTCAGAGATGAAGATATCCTCCTGGCGCCAAGCCCTTTCTTGCTCAGAGATGAAGATATTCTCCTGGCGCCAAGCCCTTTTCTGCTCCGAGATGAAGATATTCTCCTGGCGCCAAGCCATTTCATGCTCAGAGATGAAGATACCCTCCTGGCGCCAAGCCCTTTCCTGCTCAGAGATGAAGATATTGTCCTGGCGCCAAGCCCTTTCCTGCTCAGAGATGAAGATATTCTCCTGGAGCCAAGCCATTTCATGCTCAGAGATGAAAATACCCTCCTGGCGCCAAGCCCTTTCCTGCTCAGAGATGAAGATATTCTCCTGGCGCCAAGCCCTTTCCTGCTCAGAGATGATGATATTCTCCTGGCGCCAAGCCCTTTCCTGCTCAGAGATGAAAATATTCTCCTGGAGCCAAGCCCTTTCCTGCTCAGAGATGAAGATATTCTCCTGGCGCCAAGCCCTTTCCTTCTCAGAGATGAAGATATTGTCCTGGCGCCAAGCCCTTTCCAGCTCAGAGATGAAGATATTCTCCTAGCGACAAGCCCTTTCCTGCTCAGAGATGAAGATATTCTCCTGGCGCCGTGCCCTTTCCTGCTCAGAGATGAAGATATTGTCCTGGCGCCAAGCCCTTTCCTGCTCAGAGATGAAGATATTCTCCTGGCGCCGAGCCCTTTCCTGCTCAGAGATGAAGATATCCTCCTGGCGCCAAGCCCTTTCTTGCTCAGAGATGAAGATATCCTCCTGGCGCCTAGCCCTTTTCTGCTCCGAGATGAAGATATTCTCCTGGCGCCAAGCCATTTCATGCTCAGAGATGAAGATACCCTCCTGGCGCCAAGCCCTTTCCTGCTCAGAGATGAAGATATTGTCCTGGCGCCAAGCCCTTTCCTGCTCAGAGATGAAGATATTCTCCTGGCGCCGAGCCCTTTCCTGCTCAGAGATGAAGATATTGTCCTGGAGCCAAGCCCTTTCCTGCTCAGAGATGAAGATATTGTCCTGGCGCCAATCCTTTCGTGCTCAGAGATGAAGATATTATCCTGGCGCCAAGCTCTTTCCTGCTCAGAGATGAAGATATCCTCCTGGCGCCAAGCCCTTTCCTGCTCAGAGATGAAGATATCCTCCTGTCGCCAAGCCCTTTCCTGCTCAGAGATGAAGATATCCTCCTGGCGCCAAGCCCTTTCCTGCTCAGAGATGAAGATATTCTCCTGGCGACAAGCCCTTTCCTGCTCAGAGATGAAGATATTGTCCTGGCGACAAGCCCTTTCCAGCTCAGAGATGAAGATATTCTCCTAGCGACAAGCCCTTTCCTGCTCAGAGATGAAGATATCCTCCTGGCGCCAAGCCCTTTCCTGCTCAGAGATGAAGATATTGTCCTGGCGCCGAGCCCTTTCCTGCTCAGAGATGAAGATATTCTCCTGGCGCCGAGCCCTTTCCTGCTCAGAGATGAAGATATCCTCCTGGCGCCAAGCCCTTTCTTGCTCAGAGATGAAGATATTCTCCTGGCGCCAAGCCCTTTTCTGCTCCGAGATGAAGATATTCTCCTGGCGCCAAGCCATTTCATGCTCAGAGATGAAGATACCCTCCTGGCGCCAAGCCCTTTCCAGCTCAGAGATGAAGATATTCTCCTGGCGCCGAACCCTTTCCTGCTCAGAGATGAAGATATCCTCCTGGCGCCAAGCCCTTTCTTGCTCAGAGATGAAGATATTCTCCTGGCGCCAAGCCCTTTTCTGCTCCGAGATGAAGATATTCTCCTGGCGCCAAGCCATTTCATGCTCAGAGATGAAGATACCCTCCTGGCGCCAAGCCCTTTCCTGCTCAGAGATGAAGATATTGTCCTGGCGCCAAGCCCTTTCCTGCTCAGAGATGAAAATATTCTCCTGGAGCCAAGCCCTTTCCTGCTCAGAGATGAAGATATTCTCCTGGCGCCAAGCCCTTTCCTTCTCAGAGATGAAGATATTGTCCTGGCGCCAAGCCCTTTCCAGCTCAGAGATGAAGATATTCTCCTAGCGACAAGCCCTTTCCTGCTCAGAGATGAAGATATTCTCCTGGCGCCGTGCCCTTTCCTGCTCAGAGATGAAGATATCCTCCTGGCGCCAAGCCCTTTCCTGCTCAGAGATGAAGATATTCTCCTGGCGCCGAGCCCTTTCCTGCTCAGAGATGAAGATATCCTCCTGGCGCCAAGCCCTTTCTTGCTCAGAGATGAAGATATTCTCCTGGCGCCAAGCCCTTTTCTGCTCCGAGATGAAGATATTCTCCTGGCGCCAAGCCATTTCATGCTCAGAGATGAAGATACCCTCCTGGCGCCAAGCCCTTTCCTGCTCAGAGATGAAGATATTGTCCTGGCGACAAGCCCTTTCCAGCTCAGAGATGAAGATATTCTCCTAGCGACAAGCCCTTTCCTGCTCAGAGATGAAGATATCCTCCTGGCGCCAAGCCCTTTCCTGCTCAGAGATGAAGATATTGTCCTGGCGCCGAGCCCTTTCCTGCTCAGAGATGAAGATATTCTCCTGGCGCCAAGCCCTTTCCTGCTCAGAGATGAAGATATTCTCCTGGCGCCAAGCCCTTTCCTGCTCAGAGATGAAGATATTGTCCTGGCGCCAAGCCCTTTCCTGCTCAGAGATGAAGATATCCTCCTGGCGCCTAGCCCTTTCCTGCTCAGAGATAAAGATATCCTCCTGGCGCCTAGCCCTTTCCTGCTCAGAGATGAAGATATTCTCCTGGCGCCAAGCCCTTTCCTGCTCAGAGATGAAGATATTCTCCTGGCGCCGAGCCCTTTCCTGCTCAGAGATGAAGATATTCTCCTGGCGCTAATCCCTTTCGTGCTCAGAGATGAAGGTATTGTCCTGGCGCCAAGCCCTTTCCTGCTCAGAGATGAAGATATTGTCCTGGCGCCAAGCCCTTTCCTGCTCAGAGATGAAGATATTGTCCTGGCGCCGAGCCCTTTCCTGCTCAGAGATGAAGATATCCTCCTGACGCCAAGCCCTTTCCTGCTCAGAGATGAAGATATTCTTCTGACGTCCTTAACGCACTAGTTCTCCTAGCATGTCAAAGGTGAAGTTAAGAAGAGGTTAAGACGAGCCTCTAGCGAGGGAGTAAAACACCCATCACGCTGCTTACATGGTATGTGGTATAGTGCATTTTTAAATATTTTTTTTTGCCAAGGTCATTACAAATCATGTAATTTAATGAAGGTAGGTTTAGAAATCCTTTGGTGAAACGGGTAAAATCTTTTTAGCACGATAAGTTTGACAACAGTTTAAATTTAAATTGTCCAACATTTTTTTTTATGGGGGAGGTAGGGGCGGTCGATATGTCAAGATGATTTAATATTAATAAAAAGTTTGTTTCATTGACATAATTATTAAAAAACATGTAAATCATATCACGTGTGCATTAATCATTGGTGTGAATTATTCCTTTGAGGACAGTAATGAGTAGCAACTAGTCTAATCTGTCACCACAAACTCTTTGGAATCTTTGCAACTAGTCTAGTCTATCATAACAGACTCTTTGGAATCTTTGCAACTAGTCTAGTCTGTCACAACAGACTCTTTGGAATCTTGGCTATTTCTTTCCAGAGATTTATAGACAACTAATCCGTTGTTAGATTCATTGGAATCTTGGCAGTTTTCAGTTTGTAAGTCTTTCGAATTTAAATAGTAGTTTGTAGGAGAGTGGCACGAATCTGGAAAGCGTTCAATATAAGGCTCCCTGTCGCTCAGACCTCTATTGTTTTCAGCAATAGAAATATAAGAATCAGGACCGTGGTTAGTTTTAGACTCAACTAGCACTTGGCAAACACAAGAGATAGATTCAATTGAATTCTGGCAGTTACCAGAATGTGCATCACTCAAATATGGCATGTTTTCAGTAAAAGATTCTTTAAAATCTAAACAGTAGTCATTGTTAGACTCAGAAAATAGACAGTAGTCATTGTTATACTCAGAAACTGGACAGTAGTCATTGTTAGACTCAGAAACTGGACAGTTGCAAGTAGATTCAACTTCGTACAGTGCGAGACTGTCAGTAGCTGGCTGATTAATTGTTAACACTTGCTGGACGGCTTGAGTGACCACATTATCTGTTGCATGTCTGATCGTTGCATCAACAACGTCATCTGTGGCCTGCGCAACAGCCTGACCAATGATCTCAGTTAGTCGCAGCTGTTGAACTGTTTGTAGCACGTCAATAAAGTGAGAATCATTTGAAAGTTTATATTTGCTGTACATCTGTGACTGTGTATCTGTGATCTCAACGTCTAGGGTATGACTGAATAGTGTGTCTTTGTTGTGAGCATAAGTAAGTTGCTGTTTCATTTCATCAGCTTCTATTACATGAGAATCACTTTGTGGTGTAAAACCGCATGCTTCTTTGACTATTTGCTGATTGGCTAGATCCACATCTACAATGTGAGAACCACTGGGCTGTTGCTGGAAGTTGATGACACTGCTGGTCCCATGAGATATTTCTGTATCGTTGCTCTCTGTCCCCAGACGTAACATATACTGTTCATATGAAGGCAGCTTGTCATCTATAGAAATCTGGTTAGATACTGGGGGTAGTATTCCAGCCTGTCCGTGTTCTTGTCTGTGGTGGGCTATAAGAGCCGAGACGTCCACCAACGGAGGAAGCATGGGGAATGAGGCACCCTGGTCCATCTGACTGTGTTGACGCACCAGCATCGTCACTAGATCCAATGCTTGTTGTGGCGTCAGTGTCGGATCACGTGACTGACACCTGGAATAGTTTGCTATGGCGTCATCGTAAGTGGGAGGAGGCTGGCGGAGCTCTAAAAGAGAGCGGCTATATCCGTCCATAGCAGACGAGCTAGAGGTCACATCTGTTGTTTGATGAGTTTGGATATTAGCTGCCTTTGCGGCTTCAAGTTTAGCTGTTTAAGAAAAAACATTTAAACATGTTTACAGATTGTTTTGAACATTGAAAAATATTTCTTTGATAATGTATTTACGTATGTATTAGTTGGTAAAAGTCATGTGATGTGAAGGTATGTATTAATTGGTGAAAGTCATGTGATGTGAAGGTATGTATTAATTGGTGAAAGTTATGTGATGTGGAGATATGTATTAGTTGCTGAAAGTCATGTGATGTGGAGGTATGTATTAGTTGGTGAAAGTTATGTGATGTGGAGGTATGTATTAGTTTTGGAAAGTTATGTGATGTGGAGGTGTGTATTGTTGAAAGTTATGAGATGTGGAGGTATGTATTAGTTGTTGAAAGTCATGTGATGTGGAGGTATGTATTGGTGAAAGTCATGGGATGTGGAGGTATGTATTAGTTGGTGAAAGTCATGGAATGTGGAGGTATGTATTGGTGAAAGTTATGTGATGTGGATGTATGTATTAGTTGGTGTAAGTCATGGGATGTGGAGGTATGTATTAGTTGTTGAAAGTCATGTGATGTGGAGGTATGTATTGGTAAAAGTCATGTGATGTGGAGGTATGTATTAGTTGGTGTAAGTCATGGGATGTGGAGGTATGTATTGGTGAAAGTCATGGGGTGTGGAGGTATGTATTGGTGAAAGTCATGTGATGTGGAGGTATGTATTGGTGAAAGTTATGTGATGTGGAGGTATGTATTAGTTGTTGAAAGTCATGTGATGTGGGGATATGAATTGGTGAAAGTTATGTGATGTGGATGTATGTATTGGTGAAAGTCATGTGATGTGGAGGTATGTATTGGTGAAAATTATGTGATGTGGAGGTATGTATTAGTTTTTGAAAGTCCTGTGATGTGGAGGTATGTATTGGTAAAAGTCATGTGATGTGGAGGTATGTATTAGTTGGTGTAAGTCATGGTATGTGGAGGTATGTATTGGTGAAAGCTATGTGATGTGGATGTATGCATTGGTGAAAGTCATGGGATGTGGGGGTATGTATTAGTTGTTGAAAGTCATGTGATGTGGAGGTATGTATTGGTGAAAGTCATGGGATGTGGAGGTATGTATTAGTTGGTTAAAGTCATGGAATGTGGAGGTATGTATTGGTGAAAGTTATGTGATGTGGATGTATGTATTGGTGAAAGTCATGGGATGTGGAGGTATGTATTGGTGAAAGTCATGGGATGTGGAGGTATGTATTGGTGAAAGTCATGTGATGTGGAGGTATGTATTGGTGAAAATTATGTGATGTGGAGGTATGTATTAGTTGTTGAAAGTCCTGTGATGTGGAGGTATGTATTGGTAAAAGTCATGTGATGTGGAGGTATGTATTAGTTGGTGTAAGTCATGGGATGTGGAGGTATGTATTGGTGAAAGTCATGGGGTGTGGAGGTATGTATTGGTGAAAGTCATGTGATGTGGAGGTAAGTATTGGTGAAAGTCATGGGATGTGGAGGTATGTATTGGTGGAAGACATGGGATGTGGAGGTACAACCATATAGGAATATGGCCATCAGTAGTTCGGGTTTGGTTTCCTTATCTGAGAACATAGCTCCGAGGTAATTCTCTCTTGTAACTCTACAAAGAGGCCACTAGTGCGGTGTACTTGAACAATAATATTGGGGACCAGTTTAAAACCACAGTTGGAGTACGACAAGGCTGCCTACTCTCACCAACCCTTTTCAATATTTTCCTTGAAAGATAATGGAAGATGCTCTCAACGGCTATGAAGGTACTGTAACCATTGGAGGAAGAAGAATTACTAACTTGCGCTTCGCGGATGACATAGATGGCCTAGCAAGGACAGAAGAACTAGCTGATTTTGTGATGCGCATAGACAAGACTGCCACAGCAAGCAAATCAATGCCGAAAGAAAACAAATAATGACCACTAGCCAACAAGGCTATAAAAAGGGCATCAGTATTAGAGGTGAAAAGCTGACAAGTGTCTGTAGTTTTAAATACCTCTGGAGACACTATAAGTGGACATAACACAAAACAACGTGTAAGAGATATTGATTGTTATCATATACATTATTAGCGGGTCTTCAATAATAGTTTAGTGAATTATGAATGTCTCTATTATATATATGATGAAGGTTAGTGTAGATTGTATACATTGCTTATGAATATAAGGCGCTTTGTTTCGCAATTTGTTTGTACGCAATAATTTGTTTTTATATAAATATATACATATAGTTCAGTGTGTACACATTTTATAGCAAAACAAAAAGATAATTATTAAAAGGAAAAAAACAAGATGGTATTACCTGCTGCCTGGAGTTCTCGCTCTTTTTTTGTCATGCAGATGTAACAGCCGATGACAAGAACTGCTACTACCATTCCGCCACCAATCATGAGAGCAAGGTAAACAAATCTAATCACAAACACAATTTTTAATTACAGTACAACGAAATAGATCTACATGCATTTAGATTTAAAAAAAAAACAACAACAGCAAAGTCAACCCTGAACTTTAAAAACTCGCTGATGGACTCGTCAACAAAAAAAAGTCTAAATTCAACCTTACATTTTATCTAATTGTTTCAGATGGGCAATTAGAGAAGAATTAACACCGTAATCTTTGCATTTAGTGGGACTACTCGCCTCATGTATGGGGGAAATACCGTAATCTTTGCATTTAGTGGGACTACTCGCCTCATGTATGGGGGGGGGGGGGAGGGGCTACTTACCCAATGTATCCCCATTAAGTGGGACTTTTTACCCCATGTATCTAGTATATTACTTATCCTATGTATTTCATGGGACTATACTTACCCCATGTATTTAGAACAACAATAAGGTAACCCAAAGTCCATGTCATGACAACATTGATCTTCACAATGTACATCATCATAGCAGGCTACACCAGTCTGGTTTGTGTAGAACCCTGAAAGAAAAACGTTGTATTCTTCACCATTTTTAGCGGCCCCCGAAAAGGGGAAAAGACGATATTAGTTTTGTGTGGCCTGTATGTCCATCTGTCCGTCCCGTTTATATCTCAGAAACTAGAAGAGAAAATGAAAATCGGACATCATGATAATCAAGATCATTCAAAGTTCTGATGCAACGGCTACTTTTTTCTTTTTCGAAAGTGAACCATCTAATTTTTAAAACTATATATGCAAGCAGATTTTATAAAAAAATTACACCACTTTTCAATGAAAAACTTTGGGGGGGGGGGGGGGGTAACTTTAAAAAAAAAAGTCATGGACTTCTTCATTAATAACTCAAGCTTCATCCATAGATTCGCGCATTGGTACAAAAAATTTGCATCTAAGATCACAAAGGTAAAATTTTTAGCACTGAAAAATCACATTTCTGAGCTCTTTCGCTGGTAGCAGAAACTAAATGTTATTTAATTGGAAGAAGTGATATAGCGTCCTTGACATTTTTTTGGAATCGAACATATACCGTGAACTTTTCCAGTCAAAGACCTGTACTCCACATAGTCTACTTCACTTTATTGCAGTTTAAAAAATATTTTACGCTTTCGTAACCTTTGATCTTAAGAACCGCGACCCTCAGAAGTAACAGAGACTTCTAGCATCAGTCTATGTGAGAATCACTGGCCTACATAACTAGGCTTCCAGCTAATCGTTTGATCAATGTTTGTTTTTCTTTGTTGAACAGAACGAAGTCAAGATTTATTTCGTTTTTACTCCTACTCCGTTTTCATGTGCTACTCACATGTCTGTATCTCTCTGATATATCTGTGTCTCTCTGATATATCTGTGTCTCTCAGATATGTCTGTGTCTCTCTGATATATCTGTGTCTCTCTGATATTTGTGTCTCTCTGAGAAGTTTGTGTTTGACTGATATGTCTGTGTCTCTCTGATATGTTTGTGTTTGACTGATATGTCTGTGTCTCTATGATACGTTTGTGTTTGACTGATATATCTTAGTCTATGTATGATTGTCTATGTCAGTCTATGTCTAAAATGTATGTGTATGTGTGATATGACTTGTATATGTGCGTCTAATTTGTCTTCATCAGTCACATGTCTGTCTCTTTGATAAATTTCTATGACGTGCTGATACCTCTGTGTCTGTCTAATATTTGTGTTTGCTCAATAATTCATTGCAATACTGTCTATTTGAATTAAATATTATAAAGGTCCGTTTGATTTTTTTTTTCAAACACTAGCTTTAAAAAAAAATTTCAGTAATTAGAATTACAATAATCACAAAAAAAAAATTATTAATTCCGTATAAATCATACAGTCACTTTCTGTTCACATATATCAAAAGTATTTAAAGCTCTTTATATAACTCGTAGCTTGCATATGTTCCTCCCTAGCATGTACCACAGAAATGAGTCTGATTAAATAATTATTTAAGAGAAATAAACAAAATAGACAAATACAATAAAGACAAGTTGTTTATATTGAATGTTAAAAAAAAATGATAATAGACTTCTAAAAAGAAAATAAATGATAGTGTTTTAGTAGCTGGGGAGAGCATTGAAATAGTTCAAACCTTTCAGTATCTTGGAACTGTGTTAGACACTAAATTAAAGTTCACTGCAAGCACAGATCACAAACAAACAAATAAGAAGAACAACAATAAGGCTATTCAGTAAAATGTTCTCCTTTAGTAATATCGAAAAAAGTATCGCCAATGTTTTACCAAGCTCACATCCGCTGTATTTTAAATTTCAACAGAACTGCCTGGTTGGGCAATCTGATCATTAAAAAATGTTTGTTATAAAATTCTTAATGCTACTAGTAAGATCTTAGGCAACAAAAATAAAAACACAGTTGGACACCTATTCGAGACAAACATTGCTAAGAAAGCTATAAAAAAAACAACAACATAAAAATACACAGTTTCATGATACAATCTCAAAGGAGATATAGGACAGCGATCACAAAAGCAAATAGACTGATGAATTCATTCGTACCAATGGCAATTAAATCAATCGTTGAAACAAATTGTAGATTTCATATGTAATATTATGTAATGTTAAAGGGCAGATCAGCATGTCTATTTGTGTGCTATATTATAAATTGTTATGTATTGTTATTTGTAATGCACAACTGGATAATAACGATTATTATGATAATTAATTCTTTACTTAATTTGATCTCTTAAATTTCACATTGTTATTAATGTTCGCACAGTGATTTCAGTAGGCCTTCATTGCTATTTTTCATATTTTCTCAATTTTAAGACGACCATATCTTCCTCCTAGTCAATTTCAGTTATGTCCCTTCAATTATTACTTTACCCTAAATGTAGGCTCAGTATGGAAATTTAAAAAATAGAAAAAAAAATGTAATGAACAAAAACAATCCATGAAAGTAGGACTAAAGGAGCTCTGTAGAGACTACATGTCTCTCTCCCACAAAAACTATTTTATCTTCCTGTAACTGACCAGTTTATTGTTTCCTGAATCATCTAGGAAAAGCATATTACTGCATGTTCACCTTTTGCTTAACTATATAAACCAAAATCTGGCGAAACAATAGCGATGTCGTCTATGTATCAAATGATTTAGTATAAAATAAAGAAAACTGGTCGGCATTTCTTAAGGAGTATCTTATAGAGAAAGTTATTCAGGTGGCAAATACCGTTTTCTCGACCATATGTTGATGATATTTTCAAATATAGACACGTGATCAGACACGTGATGTAATGGAGACACATAATCTAATGTACTTAATGATCATGGTCACAAAGTAGAGCGACGATAATGAATAATATGAATCGAGAACTAATTGAGAACTTCAACGTCCACATAATTTAAACAGGCATTACATTTAAATACTGTTGACAACAGGATGTCAGATTTCTATATCTCGGTCACGATTTTATTTTATTTATTAAAATGTAAAAAGCTTGTTTAAAATGTAAAATATTAGGCTATTTACAACGCATATATTAACTCGCTCTGAATGTGTAATAATAGTTTACATTTTAATCCCTCCTCCCTCGTGTGAACTTCAAATTTACTAATACACACCCGCCGATTTAGTATATTTTCAGAAACCCTAATCCTAATAACAGAATTAATTAATTACGATTAATTGATTAGCTAGTTGGTTAATTTATTGATTCACATTTTGTCAAAGACAATAAATAATTGATGCGGGACGTTGGAGAAATAACGTGCAGAAGATCTTTACCAGACTGACGAAGTGGGAATAAGTTTGGCAAAAAAACAAAACAAACGAATTCCTCTTTCATGATTGCAGGCAATAAAAATGGGATGTGTGTCAGATTGGCAAAAACAACTTGGCTACCTATCAATGGGGCTCGATTTCAAATCCTCAAGCTGTGTTGTGTTTGCAGGCACCACGGAAATTTTCTCCCAGAAACCCCCTTCCCCCACTAGTCCACCAAAGAAATAGGGTACCGGTAGTAGCGCACCGAGGGTTTTATAAGTATAAAAGTTGCGCGTTACAAAAGCCAAAAAAAAATAAATCTTCCAATGAAAAGGAAAAAAGTAATTTTAAGTATACTTACAATTTCTAGGCCCAAAATAAAAATTTTGAGGAAAATAGCCTGCCATTTTTAATCTGTCTGCTTTAGAGTTAGACATATTCAGTACACCATTCTTGGCTCAATGTCTCCAACTCTGTTACTCCTACTCTATCAGACGGTTGTCCACTTTTGAGATGCGAATAATGACGATGTGAACAAAAAGAAATGGAAAATAAATGCAGCTATGAAACAAAACAACAACATAAGTTTTCAACATTCCGGTCGTTGTTTTTTGGTGCGATCGAATCCCTTGTGCGGTTACACAGAAGACTGCAGCGGAACTCTGGGATCAATAGCGCAAATTGTAGGTAAGAAATTGTCAAGCAAGTCAATCGCTCAAAAAAAAAAATCTCATACGAAAGATAATCAGGAACAGATAGCGTATGACACATAGCTCTGTCGGAAGGCTTAATGATAAACTCTAGAACTACATTTGTAGAGATGACATTTGACCCAGAACATTGTCTAATGGTAGTCCTTGAGAACTAATCCTACAGTGTTTTTCTAAAATAATGAATTTTTTTTTACTTCACTTACCTGAGAATGACTAATATTAACTGTGATACAAATTATTACGTGATGTATATAGCAAGAATAACAAACAACAACAACTAATCAACTTATTCTTTGCATTCTTTCTAGTTACAAACATATCAGACATTGAATAAACATTATAAACAACAATATGTAGACCCCTATAGTAGAATGATGGTCTTTAAAAAAAAAGCGTTCATTGTGCCTTTTGTTTTGAACAAGCTTTAGTCAGACTGAAAGATGAAGAGAGACTTCGAGACACGGGAGACAAATCAAATAAAGCTACATATTTTTTTTGCTGCATCTCAATCCTTGAAGTAAACTTGGCTGAAACATCAAGCAAAAAGTAAATCTTTGCCCTACAACTCAAAGATTGATCATCCAACAGATCGATGGTGTATACCATATAAGTGCTGACATGTGTATGACACTGCGTGTACATGTTTGCCTTAGTCACCGTGTAAGAAGCTCGCACACTGTCAGCCCCTGGCATTCATTGATTTTTGCTGTTCCACCTGTTTGATGCTCTTACAGCTGGCAACTTTGGCGCAATGTTTACAATGATTGTCTGTGATTCACCAAACACCTTGACACCACTAGTTTACATTAGATGTTGGCCTATTTCTAAGTCTCCTTCAAAAGGACAACTATATGCCGTTAGAAAAAAGTCTTAAAATCTACAAGGATAACTAGACAATTAATAAAATAAATAAAATGGCGGTAGACAAACAAAAAATAACTCAATTCCTTATTTATGAATCTGATGGTAATCTCGGATTTAATCTGATTGGAATTGATCATATCAGATTGGAACTGATCATATCAGATTGGATCTGAATGAATTCAATCGGATTTGATAGGATCGTATTGAATTTGATCAAGATATCGGATAGAATGGAATCGAATCGGACCTAGTTGGGGTCACGTCCCTAGTGACACCTCATTGTTTACAAAATGAGGACATTGTACCTATCTCAAATCAGGTCAGCGTACCCACGCTTAAATGCCAGACAAACACAGATTAAAACTTAGTTCAAGACTACAGCAGGGAAACAAAATTAACATAGCTTAAATTACAAAAACAGTTCCTAGTGACACCTCGTTGTTCACAGAATGGGACATTGTACCTATCTCAAATCGGGTTAGCGCGCTCGCGCTTTAATGCCAGAAGGACGCCGATTAAAACTTGGTTCAAGGCTACAGCAGGGAGACATAATTGGCGTAGGTTAAATTACAGAAACAATTGAGGGGAAAATTAAATGTAAACGGGTCAAGGAGTCAAGGATGGGTATTGAGATGTCACGGTTATTGATTCTAAAGAAAGATATAAAAAGCGGAGTGTTAGCTTGAGAGAAGAGATAGCTAGAAAGTTAGGCTTAGAAGTCGCTAAGTTTTAAAGTAAATATTTACTCATTTTATTGAACATTTTCACTGAATCCTGTATCTATTTTATATATCTTTGTACAGACATTTATTGTTTCAAGTTCAAGTTTTAAATAATTAAAACTCAGGAAAACCTATCAGCACTTTGTTACTTCATTGATTATTAAAGTGTTTGAACTATAATCAAGGCACCTCCGAACCCGCATATGTCACAAGTTTATAGCATCAAGAACTCCAAGTCAAATAAACACAATAAACACGTGACATAAATTGACACCTCCGACGGCTGTATGTACAACGAATTTATTCATCAACGTGATACTACAGGATCAGTACTTTCATCTGGCAACCTTTGACGTCTGCCAAGATAACCAACCTGCAACCATCGAAACAACTCTTTGACAGTTGTATTGCAACAAACTAGAACTACAGACGATAGTTCTACTTCACTACTCAGCCTCTCACTACTAAGAAAACTTCACGTTCAAGTCTACCACATGTCTTTATGACAAGGTCAGTACAACCTTACGTCAATTTACAGGCTTGATCTATCAACTTAGATCGCTTTGTATATTTACTTACTAGCGACAAGTAATTGTTCTCAAATTGCCTAATCAAGTGGCAACTACAAGTGATAATCATATTATCAATAATCATCGACAATAATCATCTTATAACGACGATTTATAAGGTGAAATATTGAACTATTTATTGTGTGTCTCTTCTAAATAAAAATAACCCAAGAACATTTTAATCGAAGTATATTCAAGTCTACTTTCGAGTAACGACAATCATTTATATTCAACTATCAAGTTAACAAGTACAAGACTACTTGCTACTGAATTACCATGGCAGCCAAAATGTTAACACTACAAGATTTTCTGGAGATGGCCAAAGAATTAGCTATGCCTAAACCAGAAAGGCTACAATGGGCAAAGCAAGAGCTTGAAGAACATGAAAAGAAAGTATTAGCACAACGAAAAGAAGAGATGGAACATGAACGCCTAATGAAAGAAGAAGAACGCCTTATAAAAGAAAAAGACATACAATTAGCTCAGGCACAAAAAGAAGCAGCGAATGCCCAACAAAAGTCTGCAGGTTTTGACAAATATAAACAAATGGCAAAAATGGCAAATTTTCAAGAATCGAAAGACAATATTGATTCTTATCTGATGCGTTTCGAAGAACTAGCCAAAGCATCAGGTCTGCCTGAAGAACAATACTCTAGAACTCTCATGAGCCTTCTTACAGGTAAAGCCATAGACATTTGCATTCAACTTCCAGCGCACGAACTAGACAACTATAGCAATGTAAAAGAAGCACTCCTGAGACAGTATGGCGCTACAAAAGATGCATACAGAAAAAAGTTCTATACAGAAAGGCCTCGACAAGAAGATGATCCATTAATATTTGTATCAAACATGACCATGTGGTTTGATAGGTGGATCTCCTTGTCAAAAATAGAAAATTCATACGAAAATCTGAGAGAGCATGTCATCATAGATGCCATTACACATGCACACTCAGAAGATATTCAATCCTTTATCATTGAAAGACAAACAAAAGACATTCAAACTTTGACTCAAATAGTACGACAATACAGGGCAGCATATCCAAACAAACCTATTAAACAGTCTGCAGAAGAAAATTTCATCTGTTATACCAAAGAAACCAGAACACCACGATTCTCAAAACCTGAAAGAACGCCAATATGTACAAACTGTAATTTCAAAGGACATTATGCTTCACAATGTAAAACCAGAGACATAGAATGCAGTTACTGTCATCTTAAGGGTCACTACGCTAACGAATGTAGAAAGAAACAAAACTACTCAAGTGACAGATCCAAAGAAAAACAAGCATCCAGGTACCAGCCACAATCTACAAAAAATCAAAACCATGGTAATCAAAACAAATACTACAACAGAAAACCTAGATCTGACCACACAACAATGACTATAGTTACCAAGTCTAAAGGTCTAGAATACTATCCAGGCTTAGTTGGAAACCAGAAAGTGGAAGATTCGACGTCTGTGGTCGTACATTCAAAATTCGTCAAGACTCATCAATACACAGGCAAATACGTTGCGGCTACAGCTTTCAATGGTACAGTCAGCAATCTACCTGTAGCAGAAATTAACATTACAACACCTTTCTACAGTGGAAATGTAGAAGCTCTAGTATCAGACAATTTACCTGTAAATTTGTTAAATGGCAACATTAAAGGAGTCCGTGATTGCACTCAACGAGACCTACAAGACTGGTCGAAAGCCATAAAAGTAAGCCAAGAATGTAATGCAGTCATTACAAGGTCAATGGCAAAAGAACAAGTAGAATCAGAAAATCTACAGAATGAATCAAATTCTAATCAACAAAATGACAACGCAACCAAAGAAACTACAGATCGAGAAACCACAAATCAAAATGAAATGACTAGCAATTCAAACATCCTGCCTGAATTCAACACTGAAGAATTTAAAGAAGAACAAAAGAGAGATCCAACTTTATCAAGACTATACAAGAAAGCACAGACCAATATAAATCCAGAATCAAACAATGAACCATATCTTGACAACGGAATGCTTATGAAACGAAGCAAAAACAAAAATGAAATCATTGAACAAATAGTCGTACCACAAACACACAGAAAGATAATAATTGAATCAGGACACAGCAAACCTTTTTCTGGACATATGGCGGTATCCAGAACAAAGAAAAGAATTCTACGACATTTCTATTGGCCAAGCATAACGAAAGATGTGAAGAAGTTCGTCAGTACATGTCATATTTGTCAAATGAAAGGACCGAAAGGTAGACACACTCAAGCACCCTTTCAAACTGTAGAACTCACTGACAAACCATTCCAGAAAGTCGCCATCGACATTATTGGACCCATACCAATTGAATCAGCAAGAAATCATAAATACATACTTACTTTAGTTGATACATGTACAAGATGGCCAGAAGCAATACCACTAGTCAACATAACAGCTATTGACATTACCAGAGCTTTGACAGAAATTTTCTCCAGAACCGGACTACCAGAGGTGATACTAAGCGACCGAGGGGGACAATTTACAGCGGAAATTACGAAAGCATTCATGGAAATGTACAAAATAAAGATGAAATTTACAACGGCTTACCATCCACAGAGTAACGGGCTCTGCGAAAGTATGAATTCTAGTTTGAAGCAAATCATATCAAAAATAGCCAATGACAACCCACAAAATTGGGATCTTTTAATACCAGCAGCACTTTTTGCATACCGAGAAAGTCAGCAAGAAACTACAGGTTTTTCGCCATTTGAAATGCTATACGGCGCAAATCCGAGAGGACCTATGGCAGCACTAAAAGAATCATTAATGGCACCAAGACAGAATGCAACAGCAACAAAAACAGCATTTCAACATGTCATAGACACTCGAAATATGGTCATACAAGCATGTCAAAAAGCTAAACAAGAAACAGCAAAAGCCAACATAGCTACCCAAAGACGAGTCAACGAAAGCAGAACTTTAAGAAAATTAGAATCAGGAGATAAAGTGAGACTATTATTGCCAGATAAAAAGAACAAATTTTTTATTCAGTGGCAAGGACCATTTTTAGTTACCAAGAAAGTCACAGACGTAGACTATGAAATTGAAATAAACAACAAAAAGAAAGTCTATCACATCAATATGCTACATAAATATAATGAAGAAATACAAGAAAATGAAACAGTGCAAGACGCAATCACATGTTTGACTATTCTTCAAGAAAGTGATTCAAATGATACACAAGAACTCATACTCCCGAATCCAATATCGACACAAACAGAATCATGGAAAGACATAAACTTGAACAATCTACCATGTCCAAGGAAGCAAGAAGTATCAGAGATACTAAAGGATTACTCATCCATTTTTACCGACGTTCCAGGCAAAACATCAGTTATTGAACATGAGATCAATTTGACTAGCGACAAACCAACAAAACAAAGACCATATCCAGTCCCAATACATTATAGAGACTTTCTACAAATAGAAATCAATCAATTACTACAAGGCATAATTGAACATTCAAATTCGCCCTACGCAGCACCTATCGTACTTGTGAAACGACACAATGCTACAACACCTAGAATGTGTGTAGACTTTAGGCAACTCAACAAAATTACGTGCCTAGACTCTTACCCTATGCCGAATCCAGAAGATCTCATGACCCAGTTTGCTGAAGCAAAATATTTTACAAAAATAGATCTTTCAAGGGGATATTACCAAATTCCAATGAAAGAACAATGTAAACCATACACAGCTTTCACCACTGCATTCGGACTATTCCAATTTAACTACATGCCATTTGGTTTAGTCAATGCAAGTAGTACATTCAACAGAGCAATACACCGACTATTCGGACAAAGAAAAGATACTGTTTCATATATAGACGACATATGTATCTTTCACAAATCTTGGGAAGAACATTTGCAAGGACTCAAAGAAATCTTTCATGAACTAAGACAGCATGGCTTCACTATCAAACCAAGCAAAATGGAACTAGCCATGAATGAAGTAACATTTTTAGGTTACAAAGTAAGCTACAACTCTTTAAAACCTCAAGATGAAATCATCAAGAGAATATTAGACATTCAAGTGCCAAAGACAAAGAAACAAATCAGGAGTATAATAGGACTATGCAATTTCTACCGATGTTTCATACCTAATTACACGACTCTCACATCACCCTTGACAAACCTTACCAAGAAAGGTCAACCAAACAAAGTATTTCATTCACAAGAACTGGAAGACACTATAACGAGAATCAAGGACACCTTTTCACACGAGTCCATTCTCAAGTTACCAGACCAAAACAAAACAATCCACCTTGCGACGGACGCGTCCTCCGAAGCGATCGGAGCCTGTTTAATGCAAGAGCACAATGGAACACTACATCCCGTGTTCTATATTAGCAGGAAATTGTTACCAGCAGAAACCAGATACTCTACAATTGAAAGAGAGTGTTTAGCGATAGTTTGGTCCATAAATCGCTTTACCAAGTATCTGTTAGGCAAACCATTCAACCTACTTACAGACCATTTTCCTCTCCTATTTCTAAACACTAAAAAACTGGCTAACAGCAGATTAACACGATGGAGTTTAATGCTAACAGACTACCAGTTTACAGTCAAAACAATCCCAGGGAAGATGAATGTCTTAGCAGACACCCTATCAAGATGTACTTAGATTGCAACTACCAGTAACATAACTTGTACACTTTGTTTTCATTTAAAATTTGATTCATACATTGACTAAAAATGATTATATATGAAATGTATATGTATTTTAATATTCCCATTGGATGGAAGATTTCAAGTTTTATGACATTCATTTTATTACTATAATATATCTTCTTTTTCTGTATTTGCCATATGGTACTATTGTGAAGAATTCTAAAACTAGAATACTGCCTATTATTGAATATTATTTTTATACATGGAAGAAGTATCTGTTATACCTTTGTACGTTAGTAACATTATTATATGTAAGATTGAGCGGTTGCAGTTCCGTTTTACTCAACATGCATCCCGCTTAGGAAGAGGGGGGTATATGTCATGTCCCTAGTGACACCTCATTGTTTACAAAATGAGGACATTGTACCTATCTCAAATCAGGTCAGCGTACCCACGCTTAAATGCCAGACAAACACAGATTAAAACTTAGTTCAAGACTACAGCAGGGAAACAAAATTAACATAGCTTAAATTACAAAAACAGTTCCTAGTGACACCTCGTTGTTCACAGAATGGGACATTGTACCTATCTCAAATCGGGTTAGCGCGCTCGCGCTTTAATGCCAGAAGGACGCCGATTAAAACTTGGTTCAAGGCTACAGCAGGGAGACATAATTGGCGTAGGTTAAATTACAGAAACAATTGAGGGGAAAATTAAATGTAAACGGGTCAAGGAGTCAAGGATGGGTATTGAGATGTCACGGTTATTGATTCTAAAGAAAGATATAAAAGGCGGAGTGTTAGCTTGAGACAAGGGAGAGCTAGAAAGTTAGGCTTAGAAGTCGCTAAGTTTTAAAGTAAATATTTACTCATTTTATTGAACATTTTCACTGAATCCTGTATCTATTTTATATATCTTTGTACATACATTTATTGTTTCAAGTTCAAGTTTTAAATAATTAAAACTCAGGAAAACCTATCAGCACTTTGTTACTTCATTGATTATTAAAGTGTTTGAACTATAATCAAGGCACCTCCGAACCCGCATATGTCACAAGTTTATAGCATCAAGAACTCCAAGTCAAATAAACACAATAAACACGTGACAGTTGGATGGGAACGGATTTGATCAGAATATTGGATCTGACTGGATCGGATCCAACAACATCGAATAGGTTAAAATCAGATCCGGATGGGATGGTCATTAAAAAAGGCCAGTATGGCATCTGATAGGATACGAACTGGATAAGTTTGGATCGAATCTACTAGGATCGAGTCGAATGGGATAATAGTTATAGCTTTTATAAAGCGCTACTTTCGTGCTTATAGTATGCTCAGAGCGCTTTGGTCCAATCTCATTTGTGGACCAGTGGGGAGAGGGGGTATCTGGGAGAAGGGTTTCCGTACTGCGTTTAGGCGCTCAGTAAACACAACTCTGCTTGAGTCGGGTGTTGAACCTCGATCCCCCTTCGTAGATAGCCAAGTTCAAGCGTACTTAGCCTCTCAAACATGCTTAAAGGGTTTCCGTACTGCGTTTAGGCGCTCAGTAAACACAACTCTGCTTGAGTCGGGTGTTGAACCTCGATCCCCCTTCGTAGATAGCCAAGTTCAAGCGTACTTAGCCTCTCAAACATGCTTCCTACAAACCAAGCTTAAATAAAGGTATTTTTTTTTTTTAATTTCGAGGGTTAGAAATATAAGTAAATCAGTTCTAATCATGGGCGTAGGGGGGGGGGTGAACCGAAATGAACATGGGAGGGGGGAAGAAGGAATTAAGTGACTGATTTTTTTTCTTACATTTTGTTTATTTTAGGTGAGATTTTAATACTAAACCATCACTTGCTCCAGGGCAGCCAACGAGAGTTTAAGTTTAAAAACCCCTAACAGGGGGGTTTGCAGTTAAATCCCCCTCTACTATAAAACAAAACAAAAATGCAAACGACAACTCCCAAATACCGGAACCAAGAGCTTAGCTAATGAAGATTTTGATTTTAAAACCCCCTCCGAAATTTACGATAAACCCCCTCTTCAATATAAAAAAAGCAAATAACACACCCAAAATTCTATGAGAGCCAAAGAGGTTTTGAGTTTAAATCCCCATTCAGCGGGATTTGAATCTAAAAAATACCTCTTCAATATAAAAAAGCAAATTACGCATTCAAAATGCTATGAGCGTAGCCAAAGAGGCTTTGAGTTTAAACCCACCTTCAGCGGGGTTTGAATCTAAAAAAATATATCTTCAATATATATATTTAAAAAAAGTAAATTACACACTCAAATGCTATAATCGTAGCTAAAGAGGGTTTTGAGTTTAATCCCCACTTTAGCGGGGTTTGGTGCTAAAAAAAATACCTCTTTAATATAAAAAAAAGTAAATTACACACTAAAATTCTTTGAGAGTAGCCAAGCCAAGGGGGTTTTTGAGTTTAAACTACCCTCCTCCAGATGGCTTTTTTTTTAAAGTTTAAAACCCTTCCAGATGGTTCTGAGTTTAAAATCCCCCTACAGAAATATTTTTAGGTTGAAAAGCCCCTCTTGAATATTTTTCTAAAGCAAACTACTCTCACCAAATTCTATGAGCGTAGCTAAATGGGGTTTTCAATTTGCTAAAAAAAAAAACTCCAGAGATTTTTTAGTTTATGCCCCCCAACCCCAAAAAGATGACTTTGACGATAAAACTTCCCTTTTCGATATAAAACCTAAAGCAAACTACAGTCACATGATTCCAAAAGCGTAGTCAGGAGAGGTTACAAATTTCTACCAGTGGCTGTGCTCCATTAATAAGGTGCAGTGAATAGTCATCTGCCGAAATTGAAAAACACTAAATGTGGCTCAACAAAGATGGCTAAGACGGATTTTAGGAGTCAGCTATAGAGATCGGGTCTTCATTAAGGAAAACTTATGCCGAACTGGGAGTCGACCCCTTAGTAAGGTTGTGACAGTGCGTCGCATGAGGTTTGCGGAACATGTTCTCCGACAAAATGAATGACGCATACCAAGAGTTGCGATGACATGAAGGCCATTACGAGGAAAGCGCAAACAGGGACATCCTAGTACAGCTTCACCCACACTTTCATGGAGGTCGTCAGAGCAGGTGGGAAGAAGCTTCAGACATTGCCATCGACATATTTTTGAGGAAACAGCTTTCCGCCCAATACATCGAACGACGCGGGAGGATCTAAGTCAGTAAGAATATCAGTTTAGGTCTTGGAAATAAAACTTTTTAATAGCAGGATAATGCATGTAGATACCTCAAAATATGCATTTTGTTGGCTTTCAATAACGGAAATAGTGCCTTGCCCCGCGCTAGGGGAGCTCGCAGCGCTCCCCCAGGACCCCTGACATTGGCGAAGAGTCTACTCTTTTTCCACTTACTTCAGAAAGAACCTATTCTGGGGTACAATTAACATCTTTCGAAAGAATGAAGGGTCAGAATGTAGTAAAGATTAATTATATGAACACACACAAACATATTTTTTTTTTTACCGGGAGAAGGGAGAACTCCCCCCCCTTCCCCCGCTCCCCAGAAAAAAAATCCTGGCTACGCCCATGGTTCTAATAAATACTTTTGTAGCCGCCTTACGATACACATTATTGAAGATACATTTTGACAATGAAGCGCAACTTAAAAAAAAGAGGTATATCGCGGCAGCGTTTCTCAAACTTTGGGGCGCGTTCTCTTATAGAGTAGAGAGTCATTGCAAAAAAAAATGGGGAGGGGGGGAGCGAAAATTTATTTGCATTGTGGTGTGTGTGTGTGCAAGATACGGCTGCCGCTACCTATTGTGCAATGTGTGCATAACACCTAGGCGGCCGAACTTCGGGGGAGGTCAAATCATTTTTCCATAGTTACCTTAATTTTTTAGATTAATAACAAAATTACTTAAATATTATAATATTGCATATAAATTCTAACTATTCCATTATCCTTTGAAAAAAACAAACTATAATTGTAGATAAGAAATTATTTTGGAAACATAAAAAAATACAGCGGAGCGCGCGGAATTCCCACGGGTTTTTTCCATAGGTACCTACTCATTTCTGGTCTTGAATTTTCGCGGGTTGTACGTAGTATTTACTTGAATGACGCTTTTACCACATTTTTTTTATCTTCTTAGTATCTACTTACTTAAGTGGACTAAACATAAATATTGTTGTTTAGTCAAATATCCCGCCCTGTAAATAGATCTACATTAAGTTCTTTTGTGTTCTAGTAGTTTAAAATAGTCTGCATTTTAATTCTATTCTTTTCGTAGATCTAGATCTAGTAAAACTTTGTCATATCAGTTAAAAATGGAATCTGTGAATATTTAATAAGTTATATTGAGTTTTTGTTCACAAGAGAATTTTGTTAAAGTCAATTAAAGTTTATTTATTGAAAATACAAAACGCATACAGCGTCAAAAGTTCAGCTGCAGGCCAAAGATCGACCAACAACGTGTCTGAATAGTAGTCAAATTACATTATTATCACTGTTTTAAAAATTGAAATATCTTCAGTAAGTTTCATCTAATAAGACATAGTCAAATAAAGACCCATTTCGCGAGAGGCGTATGCAACAATATGGGTAAAAAACTTTTTGAATAAAACATTTCAATACGTCTCTACTAGTGTGATTCTTCTGGATTTTCTACTCTCAGTATTGTCAAATTTCGTTCGATTAAGACACTTCCTTATAGTCAGGTTTAGAAATTATTTGTGTTGTTAAATAGCTGTAAATAATTAAGGTCCCGAGGTTCAACCTGACATGAACATCATTTACACACAGTCGTACATAGAGTAACCAACTATGAGGATGGTTTAAATAACAAAAAAATAATTTAATTGTATGATACTGATATATGTATATGTACAATGAGAATCATATAATGATGAAAAGATAATATATATATATATACTGCTACCACTTGTCACCGTGATTTCGTAGTCAACCAGACGCTGACCGCCTGACGACACAATACTGCCAACATCGGCAATAACAAAGTTAGACCTCAGCTGATCCCAACTGGTACCAACTGACACTCAACGCCGTCGATGATCGCCAATCTGACAATGACACACTCAAGATATTTCTGAGACGACAAGCGACGCCCACACTGGCATAGAATCGAGCTCAGTACATACAAGTCCAACACTGGCACCCTATAAACAAAATAAACACAAAACTCAACTTCTACTCTAAAACTAGAAATAGTGACAACCTCATACAACATACAATAATAGATATCACAAACGAATAACTCACCCTAAACAGGGGTCTAAAAATCTTACTGAATAATAAGTCCAAGAAACTAGTACAGACTAATAACCTTTTACGGACCAACGCACCGTCCGTTTCAAAGAAACTTCAGAGGGTGAACTGCCTCATGACAAAGAATGACCAATAAATGTCAATGGACTTTGACGTAGCAAAAAAAATTCAAAACAACAATACAAGGCACTCGCCCCGTACAAGGATTACGAGTTGAGGAAAAAAACTAAACAGAGTTGTGAGAAGGCAAAAGACACTTGTCTAAACTAAGAGACAACGACTTTATTGTGAAAAAAAGAAAGGTCCGCAGCAGAGACGTCTTACTAAAACGAAGATCTTAATAAAAGATCACACCCATTACAGACGACCGTGCGCTATATGAACCAAGAATGTCCCTCGCATATTACTATATTGACCTGAGCCACATCTTTATTATTAGACTTAATATGTCCCTCGACTTTTTTAGCGGCCCTCGAAAGGGGAAAAGACGCTATTAGTTTTGTGTGGCCTGTCTGTCCGTCCGTCTGTCCCGTTTAGATCTCAGAAACTAGAAGAGAAAATGAAAATAGGGCATCATGATATTTTAGATCATTTAAAGTTCTGATGCAACGACTACTTTTTTGTTTTCCGAAAGTCAAGCATATAATTTTTAAAATTATATATGCAAGCAGATTTTTTTAAAAATTACACCACTTTTCAATGAAAAACTTAAGGGGAAGTAAGTCTTATTAAAAAGTTCACAAGCTTCTTTATTAATAAATCAAGCTTCTGTGAGCAGGTCAGGAGGCGCTAGATGAGACCTTTTCTCTGCTCAACATTAAATTTTTTAACAGTAGGCAGATGTTAGCGCTACTGGGTGGGTTTCATCTGTGACACCTCAGTCTACGACCAAGGGGCTAGAGTCACCTAAGTAACCAGACATACTAACCTAAACTGAATGAAAGCACCAACGAAACTTTACTTGAAATTAAATAAGACAAAATGAAACTTTATTTACATAAAAATAAATCAATAATAAAATATATATCTAAACTAGCCACTACAATGAACCCAGCAACTAACTAAAACCCTCTAAATCTACGCCACTACCAAACACACCAACAAACTAACCTAACACAAAAAAATAAAACCAACAATCTAACTAAATCACTACAGCTACTACACAAGACCTAGATCTACACTAACACTAAAACAAGAACGCCTTAGTTAGTACCTTACTATTAGTATTCAATAAGAACAGACTATAGTTACAGTATAGGCCACTAAATCTAAGCCGACCAGGGCAACACAACAAAAACAAAATAACATTAGATTCCCTACAATAGATCTATATTACTATCTACAGAAACAATAACAATAGCAGTAATAAATGCAGCAGAGTAATAGCAGCAGTATTAGATACAGCAGAATGTATTTCAGCAGTAATAATAGCCCGCAATACATAAATGCAAAACTATAAATACAAAATCATATTTTCTATTAGATCTAGAACACTCAAAGCAGGCCAAACGGGCGCCGCCATCTTTAAATCCACATGCTCAAAACAAAGGCTGCCAACTAGATAATAAAACTAAATATATCAAGCATTTTTACACACAGTGTGACATAGATCTAGTAAAAGAAAATATAAAATATTTCTACACTTGCAGGCCGTCCCAGGTACAGAATAATAAAATAATTACACGACAGACTACAAAGATCTTCAGCTGTCACACAGAGATACTGTACTGATCACTGGTCAAATGTACACTCAACTGTTTTAAGACAGCATGTACATTACTTTTTATACTATCCCGCACTAACCTATATAAAAAAATATGCGGAAGTACAATTATAAAATCTGACACTAACCTATAAAAAGAAAGAATATACAAAAATAGCTCTAACCTATAAAACAAAAATACATATAAAAATAGCTCTGGGAGCGCAAGCTCACACTCATCCCGCCTTAAAACTTTTGCGTCCCCGCAAAACAAGATAATAACAAATTACTTAAAATGTATTACATACATACTGCTGCCATATTCTACCATCAAAGAGAATACACACTAAAAAATATTTGACACAAAAATATTACAGCTGACATGACTTAAATTACATTGTTTTCCAAGGACAAAAGCAAAAAAATAATACACTTCATCAGCTAAAAACAAAAACAAAAAAGTACTCTTGATTCTGTACATCCTCAAATAGGTACAGCAACTACTAAGCTTTACAAAAGCTTTTAAAAACACATGTAGATAACATGTACTCATAGAGTTACTACAAACTAATACATCTTGATAAATAGAAATGCAATCAACATATTATATAACAAAAAAATTACAAATTCAAATGCAAGAATTATGCTAGTTAGGCGAGGAAACGAACTTCATTTCCTCCTCCCTTACACATCTGCACGTACTGACATCTTCTGCCTCGACCATGTACCAGCCTGTAGCATATTTTGGCACGACAGTAATTATATAACACGAGGGCTCGTATTGCATGAACATTCTTCCCTGGCCTCTGACTTGACGTTCAACTAGAACTCGACATCCAACGTTCAGAAGATCATTCCTTTTCTTCCGGTTTTTCTGTATCCTCTTGGGGAATAAAAGTGGATTCAGGATGAACTGGGTGTAACTGTAGAAAAGGATTTGTTTCACTACCTTCTTCTGCATGATTACTAGAAGTGTCAGGTGAGGCAACTTCTGTATGAATCGACATCATTTCTGCCACTGCGGGTTGGCTTCTGCGAACCAACGAATCAGGTGCAATGTTGGATTGCCTAGGATTCTGTGACACCTCACCGAAAATTCTGTTGGCTTCGGGGCAGGCTGCAGTTGTACTGCCTGTGGTTGTTCAACTGAGGCAGCCTGAATGTTGCGCACTGATCCAGTAATATTAGGGCAAGCTCGGTTGAGGTGGTCCCGACTTCCACAGCTAGAGCAGTTGCGTCTGTGGTGTTGACGATTATATCGGTTCCCACGTTTCCCTAGTTGGCATTGGAACCTGTTCTACAGCCTACAATTTCTTGCAAGATGGCCATGTTTGCCACAAGTGTAACATTTTCTGTTGTTCGTCGCTGGCCTTTTCTTGCTATGGGAGCGGTTTGTGTTCACGCGCTGTTGTGAGGTAATCTGTCGCACCGGAATATCCCTAACTTGACCTGGTTGATGGTGGATGCAGTGGGGATAGCTAGAGTTCTCTGGCCCTGAAAGTTGTAGGCGTACAATCTGGGCTGCCAGCTCCTCCGCTTGTTTGGAAAGCGCAGCTAGCTGGCCTTCAATCTTTATCTCACTGCATGTTAGATTGACTTGCGGTGCGACATCCTCGTCATGTGCCCACCTAATGGCCAGGAATTCGATTTCTGGTCTATCGAGTAGTCTCTCTCGCAGGTCTCTCCTTAGTGTTCTGTCACTGAGGTTTTCTACAAACTGGTCCCTCAGGATAGACTCGCTGAAGGGAGCTTCAGATAGAACTCTCTGCCTGTCAGTGAGTGCTTCAAATGCCTGAAGGAGACGGTGTGAGAAGGTGCGGACAGACTCATTTGGGTGCTGGCTTATTCTGAATAGCTGCCCAATGAGGCAGTTGATGCTCCACCTTTCTCCATAAGTGGAGCTTAGAACTTGTACCAGGGCATCTGGACCTGTCCTTGTCGCCTGAGGGTGACACCTAAGTTCGGCCTTCACTGCCTCACCCAGATGTTCTTAGAGGAAGTCACATTTTTCCTCTGGATGTACCATGTGTTGAGACTTCCATGCTCTCTCCACATTTTGAAGGAATTCTTCAACTTCCCTAGCAGGACCATCGCCATGGAAGCGCCGGATACTCATTTCTGTCCTAGGCACCAAGATCACTGTCTGAGACGGCTGCATTATTTCTGCTGCTGCCGCCTCGCTGTCCATTCTACTCTAACTACTCAAAACTACAGCCTACTTACCTTTGTAGCAAATGCTAAAGGAAAACTAAACTTTCACTATCACTACTTCCTATCAATACCTAACTCGTACGAAAACCTAATCTATCCCAAAAAATATACGTGTCTGGTCAATCAAGCACAGATCCCAATTCTGACACCAAAAAAACATAGTGTGACATAGATCTAGTAAAAGAAAATATAAAATAGTTACAAACTTACAAGCCGTCCCAGGTACAGAATAATAAAATAATTACACGACAGACCACAAAGATCTTCAGCTGTCACAAAGACAGAGATACTGTACTGACCACTGGTCAAATGTACACTCAACTGTCCTTAAGACAGCATGTGCATTACTTTTTATACTATCCCGCACTAACTTATATAAAAATATGCGGAAGTAGAATTATAAAATCTGACAATAACCTATAAAAATAAAATATATAAAAATAGATCTTACCTATACAACAAAAATACATATAAAAATAGCTCTGTGAGAGCAAGCTCACACTTCATTCATAGATTTGCGCATTGGTACTAAAAAATTGCATCTAAGGTCACAATTGAAAAAGTATCAATGGATGCAGGCCCCTTTTTTTTTATATTTCTTACTACGTTTACTCCAATACATTAATCGAAATTGTTGGGAAGAAGTAGGTATCTTGGAGCAGTGGCGTCATTGGGAGGGGGGGGGGGGACGAGGGTGCGGTCCGCACCGGTCTACACCATTTTGGGGGTGACAACCAAGTTGGAAAAATTATAGCTTGGCAAAAGGAGACACATTGAAAAAGATAATAATGAAATTTCGAGATATATTTTGGAGCAGTGGCGTCACTTTAAGGTGGGGGTGTGAGAGGTGCAGTCCGCACCAGTCGACAACATTTTGGGTGTGACAAGTTGGACAAATTATAACTTGGTAAAACAGAAACATGGGGAAAGATAATAATAAAATCTCTAGATACCCAAATATGCCTTGACACATCTAGATGGTAGTTGAAGTGTAAATGATACAGCACAACGTTATGCCATTTAAAGCATAACAAAAGAAACCTGTTCATATGATGTTAAGTCTGTTTATAATTTTAATTAATTATTATTGAAAATGTGCAATAACAATTGAATAAATGTAATTAACATTGGGATTTTACATTTGAGTAAAAATCTTCTTATCTTATCTTATATAATACAGACGTTACTTCAAAAAAGGAGATGATTACGTCCTACGCGTCATGCATTTAGTCATGCATATTAACCAATGACTTAAATTCTGACAAATCAATAAAAATAGGTAATCAGCTAACACTGTATCGGGAGGTTTCCATGCTGATTGTCACGATCATCAATAGTGCTAAGATAGATGTCACGTTGAATATTATCTTGATCTATATTGCACAATCAACGATCGTGGTTGCCGAGGATTTAGAAATCGTCAGAAATCAGCAGTATTAGACACAGCAGCATGTATTTTAGCAGTATAATAGCAGTCCGTCCCAGGTACAGAATAATAAAATAATTACACGACAGACCACAAAGATCTTCAGCTGTCACACAGACAGAGATACTGTACTGATCACTGGTCAAATGTACACTCAACTGTTTTAAGACAGCATGTGCATTACTTTTTATACTATTCCACACTAGCCTATATACAAATATGCGGAAGTACAATTATAAAATCTGGCACTAGCCTATAAAAAGAAAGAATATACAAAAATAGCTCTAACCTATAAAACAAAAATACATATAAAAAAAGCTCTGGGAGCACAACCTCACACTAAAGTTTCATTTTAGTATTTAATTTCAAGTAAAGTTTGTTTCTTGCTTTAGGTTAGTATGTCTGGTTACTTAGGTGACTCTAGTCCTTTGGTCGTAGACTGAGGTGTCACAGATGAAACCCATTCAGTAGCGCTAACATCTGTTACTGTTATAAAATTTAATGTTGAGCAGAGAAAAGGTCTTCTCGCGCCTCCTGACCTGCTCAAACTTATATTGCAGTTTTCGCAAATTTACCTATTCCATTGTTAAAACTTATTTCTAACTAAAGTAAGTCGAAGTAATTTAAAGCTACATTTAAAGTAAGAGAGCTCTACCTTTTTTATTAATAAAATTCAAATTTAAACATTTAAACTAATAAAATAACTATATATATATATATATTGTTACGATCTCACTATCCAGGCTCTCTGCAAACTGCACCATACACCACTAACTTAAAGAACTTGACAACTCAGGGCTACAGAGTAACGTAACACTTGTTAGACACCTTATTTAGAGTATTAGTTATTTAGCGACGCACCATAGAAGACGTATATTGAACGGGACTAGTGACGTTTGGGATATGTTGGGTTAGAGACCGGAAAATCAGTTAGCGATAGAATTCTCTAGGGTAAAGACGTGTTTATTTTGACAGAGACTTTTACTGCGGCCTTTTCTTGGAATAAACATCTGTTACATTGTTCATCAGTGTTGACCACATCTCTTCACTAGTTAAATCGATGTCTTGTTTATTCTGTTTGCTGAGCAACTACACTGAATACACCCGAACAATAAAACTCAAACGCTCGCAGAGTAATTGGTTGAAATTCAACAGTCATCTATAGTTGACCTCAAGACAGTCTGAACAAGCACATCACACACTTTAATAGTTGAATAAATAACAGCCAATACTGTACAATTGGCAACACTTACACTGTACAAATATCTCTCCGATAACACCGTACCGCCGTATCAACTCTTGCACTGGCCTCTCCGTCTCGTTCCGGGCTTGCACTGGGATCAACAGTTCAAGACTGACTTCACACACTAGGCTCGTTGTGTCGGACTCGATCACAGACCAAGATCAAGACGCCAGTCGTCTCAACTGTACTTGACAGTACTCCGCACTGAACCGTCGTAATGCTCCGTACAGAACCACACCGCTGAACTGTGCTGTAGTCGACCGGACTGTAGTGAACCGGGCTCCGAACCGTCTTGACTGCGACACCGCCGCTTTTTATATAGGGTCCCTACTGGCCTTCTAGAACCGGACAGAACGCCTCTCGACGTTTCTAGGTGGTCAGATGACTACAACTCTCGTGACGCTACTGAGCTCTGTTCACGACGTCGATCCTTCCCGAACCATCATGTTGACACTCGTCTCGGTCGACCGTCGTAACTCGTCACGGTTGACCGCTCGTCTAGCGCTGGCCTGGGGCGATTTGCGTCGGCTGACTACACTCACACCACTACCCCCATCTGTGCCACCACCAGGTTTATAACAATATATATTATATATATATATATATATATATATATATATTAGGGTGGCCCTTATTTTTGAACTTTTTATTTTCTAACCTCTGACCCTCCAGAAAGTGTCCTTATGATAAGAAAACATTGTTTGCAAAATTTTACGCAGATATTTAATCATTTAGGGGTAGCTCAATAACATTGAAGTTTACAATAGGCACTCATTACTCAGCAGCATGACATGTGAAGCAATATTGCATCATCATCATGTAATTAATATGTGTGATGCAACATTGCATCATCTAAGTAACAACTCTAGGTGATGCAACATTGCATCATCTATTTAATATGTCTGATGTAATATTGCGTCAGCCTGCAGTGTTGTGTATTACCTAAGCAAGCATGCGATTACATGACAGACTGTCATTGTTAAGTGGTCTCTTTCACACTGTCAGTGATGTAAAGCATTTTTGTTTAATTAGTTGCAACAGAAGAAGACTGTCCGCGAATCATCAACGCTTACTGTTGATGAAATTGAACAATTCTGGAACCGTGCACGAATTCCGGTTCGTCATAAGCAGGATTCAATCAAGAAGATTGAAGTATTGTTTGATCAATGGCGATCTCTCAAGAAAAATGCCTCGAGACGAACAGATACACAGCAAAGGAATGAAGAGCAATTCACAGAATTGTTTGATGATCTGTTTGATATAGCCCATGGTGAGGCAATGAGTATGATAAAAATTGATGAGGATAAAGAATTTCTAATTGCACAGAGAGAAAAGGGGCGTAGAGGCGGCATGTCATCAGTGGATACTGTATTAGCGAAGAAAGAAACAAAACAGCATCAGAAGTTAATTAAGGAGCAGGAACGTCGATATAAATCTGCTTCTGAACAGGACAGTTTGCAGGAACAAGTTAGTATTGACTGTAGCAGCAGTAGCAGTAGTGATGACGACACTGATAAAGATGTTTCATATCATTTGGCCAGTGGTGTTACCAGTTCCGAGTTACCACCTGCAGCAAAACGTGGTCGACAAACTATTATGACACCCGACCTGGCAGCCTTCCTAGATCGCAACAAGGTATCCGATCGGGCTGCTGTAATGATTGTTGGTGAGACAGCGAAATCACTCGGGCAGGACATTAGTACACTGACTCTCAACAGGAGTAGTATTCAGCGCCAGAGACAGCACTGCCGAGCAGAATGTGCAGAGAAGATTCAACAAAGCTTTCAACCTGGTGGTGTACTGGTCGTTCACTGGGATGGCAAGCTTCTACCTGATGTCAGTGGTCAGGAAATGGTGGACCGCTTGCCTATACTGGTGTCTTCTACCGATGGGGATGTACAGTTATTGGCCGTTCCAAAAATTCCTGCAGGAACAGGGTCTGCGCAAGCCCGTGCAGTCTTTGATGCACTGAATGAGTGGGGAATAACCAGTAATGTCCAAGGATTGTGCTTTGACACCACCAGCTCTAATACTGGCCGAAAAAATGGAGCCTGTGTTTTGCTTCAACAGCTGATTGGTAGGGATCTTCTGTACCTTGCTTGCCGTCATCATATGCTCGAACTTGTGGCCAGTGCAGCATTCACACAAGTTATGGGTTCCTCATCAGCACCAGAAGTTCTTCTCTTCAAGAGATTTAAAGCACACTGGCAGTTCATCGATAAGAGTCAATTTCAAGATTCATCTTCTGATCAGGAAAGTGCCCTTGTCATTGCTAGCATCAAGGAGGCTCTTGGAACGATGCTCATGTCTGCTGTGGCTGAAAACCAACCTCGTGATGATTACCGCGAGTTAGCAGAAGTAACGCTGATCTATCTTGGCATAACTCCACAACGTGGAATACACTTCAGAGCGCCTGGGGCTATGCATCAAGCCAGGTGGATGTCAAAAATTATCTACACCTTCAAGGTGTGGCTGTTCCGTTCACAGTTTCAACTGTCCACACGTGAGGAGACAGGTCTGCGTCAACTGAGCATATTTTTTGCGACAGTCTATGTCAAGGCTTGGTATACAGCTCCTCTTGCAAGTGCTGCAGCAAACAATGATCTTCAGCTTCTGAAATGCCTATTAAAGTACAGTTCTACAAACAGTGCTATTTCAAAGGTAACATCCCACAAGATGATGGATCACTTGTGGTACCTATCAGAGAACTTGGTTGGCTTGGCATTCTTTGATAATGCAATCAGCAACGAGATCAAAGACAGAATGGTTCAAGCAATGAATGAAGTTGATGGAGCAGCTGATCCTCCTAAGCGCATACAATTACATCAAGTTTCCTCTGCCGACCTAGAACGTATGTCAACAGCTGACTTTGTGACGAAAAATACCAGATCTTTGTTCATCACGCTGGATCTTCCACAGGGATTCCTTCATTTACCCGCCGAACAGTGGGCTCAGAGTGAAGACTACCAGGCTGCAGCCAAACGTGTTCACCATCTTACAGTCATTAATGATCATGCTGAAAGGGGAGTCGCTCTAGTGGAACAGTTTTCCGGACGCCTCACCAAGAATGAAGAACAACTACAGTTCCTAATGCAGCTGGTCTCTGACAATCGCAAGCGGTACCCCAACGCACTGAAACGCTCATTAATGGATCACCAGTGACAGTTGGTGATAGACGCTTGACATTGTAAGCTACTTTATCGTTGCAATTTACTTTGTATTACATACTAGAAGTGAAATAAAAAAATCTGTTAATTTCAAGCATCTGCTAACATTTTGTATGGACTGTATTAGAAACGTGGACAGTGAGGTAAACTTTAGATCGCTTGAGCTACCACTAATTGTTAGAATTTCTTTCTGAAATTTTATGTGTAATGTTTTTGTACCATATGTAAGATAATAAGAGGGTCAGAGCTTAGTTTTTTTTTAATTTTATTTTTTGCCTGTAAGTAAGGGCCACCCTAATATATATATATATTTGCCGGTTCATCATCATTTTGTACGGATATTTGAGACGAACGGCGTCTTGATCTTGGTCTGTTTTCGAGTCCGACACAACGAGCCAAGTGTGTGAACGTCGGTTACCAATTGTACAGTATTGACTGTGATTTATTGGACATTAAACTTTTACGTTAGTTTGGAGCCCTGAGTTGTCAAGTTCTTTGAGTTGGTGGTGTATTGTGCAGTTTGCAGAGAGCCTGGGTAGTGAGATTCGAAACAATATAATAATTAATTTATTAATTAGCCTTAAGTATCATTGTTAACATTTTCGCGAAGAGCAGTTTCTCTTGCATTTCTAGATCTTTCACGTCTGGCTCAAATATTGGGTCCGCGGATTTGTTTTCATTTACAGAAGGGGCGAAGGCAAGTAACAGTTGACCAAACCAGTAAGCTTCGAGCAGGAAGGGCTCATTAGCCTTTGCTTGCAGCTATCTAGCAGATAGAAAACTGAATTCAAACCTCTGCTGCCATGCAGCTACACCCAAACGTGGAAAAGGTTTCGTGGGTCAACCCTGAGGAAAAATAAGAAGCCGACGTTCTTTAGGCAGTTTGCAGCACGCAGTGCTACAACCCGCGAGAGCCTGTTATGCCGCTGATCCCAAACTGAATATGTTGTTTGCAAAGAATTACATAAGAAGCTTTTAATGTTATAACTACTGTCATCGATGTGCCCTTGAACTGTATTGTTGCTTAAATAATACTATTAGAAGTAGGTTAGTGTAAAACAGTTTTTTAAGCTACTTCAACGGCTGGTTAAATCAATGTTTTATCTATGGTGTTTTCTGTATTGGCTATATGAGTGAGTCTGGTGTGAATGTACACTTTGGTTTCTTATAGTTATAATGTTTTTTGCTTGGTGAATGCACAAATTGTAAGACAAATTTCCATACGGATAATAAAGATTATTATTATTATTATAAGTAAAGAGATATCATAAGACGCTACAAACCACCATCTTCTCTCTATGATGTTGAAGAGAGATTTTGTGGTGTCTGTTCTGAACTTTATCTTCGAGAGTTCAAATATTTATCTTTTTATCAGGGTGACATCGTCTCAAATGATGCTCCAGTGTAATTAGTTGCATATTGTCATAAAAGACACATTAACAGCCGCATGTTTGACAAGGAAGAAATGAATCCCAATTTTAAATTATCAACGCTGTGCAGTCTACATTTCTTTTTGTTAAACATTAGTTACATGTAGACAAAATAAGGCCATTTAAATCAAGATTGAAATTAAATACAAGTTTTTTTGCTTCATAGCAGGATAAATATTTGAGGTACAAATCATATATAAGTATACGAAATAATTACATTAATGGGATCTGAAAATTAAAGTCACGGCCTGTTTAAATGAAATCCTTGATCATAGACCCCCAATTTTTTTTTTGTTACTTTCGTAGACCCCTGGTGGTCTATATAGACCACTTTGGGAAACACTGATCTAGGGGGTCGCTACCCGGAAATGTTTGAAAAGCACTGCCTGTGTTTTATTTCGAGTCATTGTACTTGTAGGCTACTTTGGATTAATTATTTAGTATTAAACTCAAGAAAAATTTCCAGTGCTGAGTTGCTTCATTTTGTCCTGCTGGTGTGAGATATTTATTTGTAGTTACCCCTGATTAGGCTCATATTAATTCTGAATAGACACGAATATAATGCAGATCATATAAAGTAAATAAAAAAATTGCTTTTGAAAAGAAAACAACAATAGATGCAACACATTAAAGAATGCATCATTTTGACAACGGTGCGAATATGAAAGGAATCAAGGAATGGTAAAAAAAAAATTGATTTACATCAAAGGGCGCTTTTGATACAGTAACCAGCTCAGTCTTAATTAAAGTATTTTCTAGATAAAAAAAAACGGGGGCGGTATTTTTTAATTTCGCACGCAGGCGGCCACGACCCTCGGGGCGGCCCTGGTGCGGGAGGAGCAAATCCATTAGAGGATCCCAAAATTAGTAAGGTCAGCGGGGTGGTGGGTTATAAAGCGGCTGTAGTTCCACTGATATGATAGGCTAGCTTATATATGCATCTGGTTTTAATCGAAAGTGTTTAACATCCTTAAAGGCCCCTAGAAATTACAAGTAGTGTATAATGCGGACAGTTCGATCATGAAACGGGCCATATAAGTAGATATTAAATGTGCAAAAAAGTACTCGAAAAGTATAATGTTTGCTGCTCCATTAAAGGACGTTAAAATTTTAAGCAACGCACCAAGGTAGGATTACCAGACGTCTGGCAAAAGGACATGTTTGTCTTTTTGGGGTCATGTTAATTTCTTGGCATTGACCTAAAGTGTGAGAATGTCCGATTTTCACTGTGTTATTTACTTCCATTGCATATCCATCAATCGAATTAAGTCCCTCATATCTTCTGAATTAAACAAAAACTCCCTAATAAATAGCAGAATTTAAAGAAAATACGTTTGTGCGATTATGTTTTTCCATTTCCTAGCGAAGAAAGAGCGCACGTCTTCTCTCAACAGTGCACACAGAAAAATATACTAGCTGTTCATATGCTCATTGCAGTGAAAGTATTTTAAATTCTGACAAATTAATCTGAAGAAAATCGAGGTTATGCTACATGGAGATCGTGTTTGTGGAAATTGAGAAATATCTGTTAGCCTATGTTAGGCAGTCTAAAAGCAACACTTCTCATTTTAAATATTTTTGCCTAAAGGCCATCAGAGCCAGACTTACACCACATACTTTATTTTATTTATTTTTTTCTTGGTTAATTACTTACAATGTCAATTTAGCGTCCATGGCATTAAGTTTATCGTTTTTGGTTTTGGCCTACTCTTGTGATTTATTTTAATAATTTTTATTGTTCAATTCAAAGAAAACAAAGAGACAAGCAAGGAAAACAAAAAGACCTAGATATATGTCACGGCATAGTTTAGAATATAGCTAGAAAATATTTTTGGATTTATCATTTAGATAGAATATTTCTAGACCTAGAATCTAGATATATCTAAAAATATAGATGGATATAGATCAAGTGTGGGCAAATTATGTCCCGCGGGCCACATGCGGCCCGCCGAAGCCTTTTATGCGACCCGAGGACACCTAAAGAAATCAGGTGTGCCCGCATGTTATATATATAAATATATTTCAAAATAAATAATTCTCAATATCTATATAAATTTTTTAAAGTTCTGATTCTTATCACTTATGAGGAAGAGGCTAAAGAAACATTGTCTCTACAAGTCATTCTAAAAAGTTTAAAGTAAACGAAGATTATTCTTATTGGCGATATTTCAAAACATTCAAAGAAAAATACACAGGCCAGTATTTATTTAATGTTATGAAGAACTGTATTGAAAGTGTTGGGTTAGCTTGGAACAAGATGGCATGAGTAACAACTGATGGAGCCCGTGCTTTGTGACTGAGAAAAATAGAACAATATTGCAACCATAATCTCTAAACTGAAAAGTTTGCGCAAAGCTGCATAGAATATGAAACATATTTATTGAACAAATGTATATCAGTGATCAAACTATGATCAAACCTATCAGAGCTTAGGGACTTAACCACAGGTATTTCCTAGTACTTAAAGATTTAGAAACATAACATTCCGATGTTCGGTATCACAGTATTAACCGCTGGCTTAGCATGGACAAGATGGTATAGAGAAGAATATGGTATCTCAAAGAAGAAACTATGTTCTTTTAAAGACATTGATATGTAATGAAGAGTGGAAGACAGACTTCGCTTTTTACATCGGGAGTATTCCAATGGGTTGTTTCTACATTAAATGTATGTGCATGCTAAATCTTTTCAAACAAAGCGTTTTCCATTTCACCAGGCAAGCAAGTAAAAGCTGGTTTTGTCATTTTCCTTTGTTGAAAGGTGAAACTTGGAACCAGTTTTCAATACCATCAGAAGCTGATTCAGCTCGAGGACATACCTCTAAGCAAATTACGACCTACAAGAAAAGTCCCAGTCAGTTCTTCTTATGAGTGGCAGAATCTATATTTCCACACTTTAAAAAAAAACTTTGTTGCTAAACTTTCACATTAATAGGGTCCAGATATATCTGTGAACAAACATTTTTTTTCTTGTTTGAAAATAAACAAGTGTAATCATAGGTCGGTGCTGAATGTCTCTAATTTGACAGCAGTCACGAGGATAACAACTTGTAAGCTAGTTCCACATTTCTGGAACATTACGCAGAAGTGTAAACAGTGAAATACTTCACATTAAGTACAACTGTACATTAGTGGTGAAATTTCGTGATGGAAAAAAAACAACAACAACAGTTAAGCAACATTTTTTTTAATTTTGTAAACTTAGTTTTAGAAATGGCTTATGTTTTAATTCCTCAATCGGAAATGAATTAAAAGATATAGGCCTACACAGTTAGCTAGCATATTATTTTTCTTATTTGTAATTACATTTTTCATATACATAAATGCGACCCCCGAGTCACACAACTTTTGTAATGCGGCCCTCGATGGAAAAAGGTTGCCCACCCCTGATGTAGATTATAGATCTAGATCAGGGGTGGGCGACCTTTTTCTACTGAGGGCCATATAAAAAAATGTGGGGACTGGCGGGCCGCATACATTTTTTTTTACTCCGGAATTACAACAGTTAGCAATTTTTTGAACTAATTTCACAAATAACTTTTTAAATTTTGTTATTATCATTTTACATCACAACATTTCACCACAAATGTACAATAAACTTTAATATGAAGCATTTAACTGTTTACATCTGTGCATAATGTTCTGTAACTGTAGAACTAGCTTACTAGTTGATTTGTTCTTGCGACTGCTGTCAAATTACAGTCGTTGAGCATCGAGCTGTTCTAACACTTTTGAAACAAATGAAATAAAGCGTGTTCATAGATGATTCAGGTTCCGAATAATGTGAAAGCTTCGCAGCTAAGCTTTCTTAAGTATGGGAATACAGCTTCTGGCAGTCATGAAACTTCTTTGGAAGAACTAACTGGAATTACTCTTTCAGGTCATATTTTGCTTGGAGGTATGTCATCTGGAGCTAAATCATTAAATGGTGAGCTGAAGGTATTTAAAACTAGCTCGAAGTTCTTGACGTCTCAAAATTTGCTTTCAAATTCCACAATCAAGGAATCCAAATAGGTTTTCTAATTTCATCCATTTCACCAGAAATAGTTTCACCTTTCAGCTAAGGAAAATGATAAGACCTGATTTCACTCGCTAGCTCGAGAAGTAGAATAACTTTGTTTGAAAAGATTTAAGATGCACATACATTTCATTTGCAAACAAAATATTGCAATGTGTTCAATGATAAACATGAAGTGTGTCTTCAACTCTTCATTAGAAATATTAGTAACAAAGTCACAGTCAATGTCCTTCAATGAACCTAACTATTTCTTCCTTGAGATTCCATATTCTTCTAGGCCAGCGGATACTACTGTGTAACCGAACATCGGAATGTTTTGTTCTGAATCTTCAAGTACTTCTCGGAACTGCCATTCATGGACGGCAGATAATTGGACGCCCTAGGCAAAGTGAATTTGGTGGCCTCAAATTTTAAAAAAAGCGACAACAGTAAAACTATTCAATTTATTAAAAACCTATTGTACTTCAACAATAACATTGAGGACAAGTTTCAATATTTCTTCTCTAAAATAATACAACATGAGTTAGTGCAAGGCCCTCACCGATTGGGGACCCTAAGCAGTTTGTCTATGCCTAAGGCTGGCCCTATGCCAATAATAAGATCATTGAGAAATCAATTCCAACAATATATTTGATATTCAATGCTTTATTTTATTAAAAAGCCTGTTTTTCTTTGTCAAAGCACGAGCTCCGTTAGTTGTTACACTTGCCATCTTGTACACGCCGACCCAACACTTTCAACACAGTTTTTGATAGAATTGAATAAATACTGGCATGTGTTTTTCTTTGACTGAACGTTTTGAAATGTTGCCATTTTAAATAATCTTGGTTTACTTTAAACTTTTTAGAATGACGTTTAAAGACAATGTTTATTTAGCCTCTTCATGATAAGTGATAAGAATCAAAAGTTTCAATAATTTCTAAATCTATAGATATTTACAATTAATTATTTAAAAATATTTGCATTTTTATATGTGTAATGTGTGGGAACACCTGATTTCTTTAGGCGTCGGCGGGCCGCATAAAACACTTCGGCGGGCCGCATGTGGCCCGGGGCCGTAATTTGCCCACCCCTGATCTAGATCAAATCAAGAAACAGAATCTTAACTCTAATAGTAAAATCTGGGTATTTCTGAGTATTTCCGATGAAGACAACAGCTGTTTTTACGTTGTCTATCGAGGCGTCGGAGTACTACATAATATAAATTAGGCTACATAGACTATTTTTAAGAAAAATGAAACTAAAATTATTTTAAAAAATAACAACTAGTCTAGATCTAGACTCTAATTGATCTTTCACAATTTTACATGATTAAAATCTTTAATGCCCATTTTAACATAATTTGTTAGAGATCTATGATTATCTTCAGTGTGAAAAACATCTAAAACTAGATCTATATTCTAGACTAAATCTAGACACTCTAGATCTAGAAAAAAAATATAATCACTGAAAGCCGCCATTTTGAAGCAAATTCAAATTAGCCTAGGCATAGATTTAGATCTAGATTATCTCGTCTAGAGATCTAGATTAGACCTAGATCAGTAGATCTAAATTTTATATTTCAAGATTCAAATTTTGTATTTTTTACCTAGCTCTAGATAACATAATGATTTAGATCAGCATGCAGTAGGCGAATATTTCACTGAACGCTAGCCCTCCCTAGGTGCTACGTATAAGTATAGTGTACAAGTATAGTCTAGAGTAGACACTAGACACTGACAGTATTCAGTATCTATTTTTGATGGTTACTCTACTTAAGTCTAAGTCTAGAAATGTACTCTATTAGAAAGATTTAGATTAGATTCTAGACTCGATCTCGTATCATTCTTTGTCTAGATCTACTCATTACTAGAGTGACAGAGTGTTACGTAAAGATCATGATAAAGACAATAAAGTTAAAATAATCATGGCACTTATAGACTGGCTTTACAGAGTTGTGTTCTCTTTTGTAGTAGAATACTCAGCATTTTTAGTTGTTGATAAATTTGTAAAATCAGTTTTAAAGAATACAACGTAAGTAAATTAATCTATTGAAGACTATTGACACTATTGTATATATATAATATAATCTCTATTCTAATTTCAATCTAGAATTCTAAATTTTATATCTCGATTTTTTTTTCTTTTAATAAAATGTAACTTATGTTATAATTTGATAAATATTTTTCAACAAACTCGAATATAATAATATTTCTACTGCTGAAAAAGGAGAATCATTTATAACACTTGCAATAAAACTTAACACTGGTATTAACAAGTACTCAAATTGTTGCTTTGACTGTCACAGACAGATTTAGGCATGGAACTCCACTTTTCTGGTTTTTCGTTGTGCAGACTAGTTAATTAAATCCTTGTTATCCAAAGTTGATTCAAGTTGCTTTTCGATTGACAAAAAAGCTTTATAGAAGCTGTAGTCTGGTTTACGACATTGTTGATCGTAGAAAAATTTTGTTAGGTTTCAACTTCGAAAAGCTTCTTTCCGTGCTCGCAGCAGTCACAGGAACTGTCCACATAATTATGAATGAAACAGCAATGTTGGGAAAAAAAAATATTTATAAAGACTATATAATATATATATTATCAAGACTCATTTCTTCTCTAATATACGTATGTGTATTACTAAATGTACCCAAGTCCTGGGCAATACCACAACGACACATACAACGATAGAACAAAGATTCAGAATGCCAACTCACAGACATATAACATGTTTATTACATTATCTGTACTATAATACAGAATCAGTTCAGACATTTGAAATATCCACTATCAATTAAAAATTTTAATAATATTAAAGCTTAATATTCCATAGACTGAATAGTGACAACACAGAGAAATAATTAGAGTCTACACTTTGACTATATCTATATCCTAAAGTCCGTCCTGGACTAGGAACAAAACCACACTACTTTATTTTAAGTTACATTATGTTCAACAAAAACATCTCACCAAATAAAATAATCCAAAACAATAACAGTTTTGAAGTCAACAACCTGAATTACCCCCCTTTCCTCTACAGTAAACAGGAGACCCAGGCTGACCAGAACTCAGTCCTGACAATATATAATTGGCCAAATGTGCCGAAGACACTTTTGAGCCGCATTGATGCTACCAGGATTCATTTTTCGAAAAATCTTCAATTCTGTATACAATTCCATTTCATCCAAATCATGTGAATCTCTGCACTTTTGGAATTCAAGGACATCTGATCTGTTCTTTTGGAAGTACAAGGGACAAAAAAATGTGTTGTTGGAGGAAGGGCTTTTCTTTAAATGCAGCCAGACAAGAAGGCTACAACTGTAGGTGCATACTCTATAATAGGGTTTGTGTGCCGTTCAATTGATGCAGAAAAGATACTAAAAAAGGTGACTTAAAGAATTTGAGGGCTGAAAAATTGTGTTGGGGTGGAGTAGCGTTGTAATGTGGGCCATATTATTGATGGATTTAAAAGTGTTCTAAACAGTATACACATACATACCAACTGTTTCAGTCGTTGCGTAGCATGGGTGTCAGGTATCGTTTATTACCCAAAGTAGATTATAACCATTTTTTTATTTATCAAATAATAGATCTTATCTAACTTTTATTATTTTTATGTTATTATTATTATGTGTATACATACAAAGCTTCATTTTACAAAACATTAGTACATATTGATACACAAATGTATGAATGTAAATGTCTCAATGTTATTCAGGATACTTGACTACTAAGTTGAACACATTGTAAAGTGAATACATTTTTTTTCAATGTAGGTCAAAAAAAAGAAAATATGTTAATAGATTAGTTCTAGTTGAGCATTCCATGTAAACAAACAACCGATGAGCATGAAAAAACCTTATAAGAAGAGGTCAAAATAACTGAAAAATCTTTTTAAATACTATAAATAATGTATAGGCTTATAAGTTCATTATTATTGATAATTTTATCTTTTTTGTTTAATTTTTTTTTTTTTTCAGAACTGATGAAGAAAAAAGGACAATCTGGATGTACGAGTCTTGGGCTTTGTTCATTGAGTGTTTACTGTTTTATTTGATTTATCAAGTGCCATATTTTCTGATTCTATTCACAAGTCTCACCATTGGCTATACTCAACTCTCTGGAAGAAGTAGCTTCAGTGTTTTTTTAGCAAACCTTCGTGCTCATTGGGAAAATCATATGCAGCATGAGGAGAGTTTGAAACAAATAGAGCGCCAGAAACAGCAACAACAGCATTTACAACAGCAAGCACTTGGCATAGCAGGATTGAATCATAGCACAGCTGCAGATTTAGGAAATTTGAGTGGGCAAGGATCTGAATTGGGTTATGGAACCAAATATCAACTTTTCAATAAACAAAGTCATCTGAACTATCCGCCAAATGCCACAGTTGTACCAGGACAAGAAAGGCCTGCTTATTCCCTTGAACTAACCTCTGTTACTTATAGGGATGTAATCAATAAAGGTTCAGTTTTATATCCTGTGTCATCCACAAACTGGAACAATTCAGAACCTATTACACGTGTAGATTCTCATTCTGCTAGTTTAATGTACCGGCAGTCTGAAACTAACAGTAATGCACTCCAGTTTCAGGACAATAATATAAAAAGAACTCTTTGGTCAAATGTAAATTTGCAACGCCGTTCACTGCATTCTGATACCAATGCAAAAATTCAACAGAATCCAGTTTCTTCTATTAAATCAAAATTAATGAATATCATGAGATTCGGCAATACAGCTCCTATGCCAGTGGGTCTTACGAACAATGGTCAGAACATGTGCTTTATAAATTCAGTTATTCAGTGCTTAGCAAGAAGTCCATTTCTTGTTGATTATCTGACTGCAGATGCAGCTAAAGAATCAGAATGTACTGTTGCTGAGTCAGAACTGTTATCAACTTTAGCAGAACTTTTAGATATATTAACTATAGATCCTCCTTCTTCTGAACACAAAGTTTTCAGTGCAGTCAAATTTTGTAAGGCTGCTTCTATGTTAAATCCTAGTCTGGTTTCACCACCAGAAAATAAATTAGCTCAACAGGATGCAGCAGAATTTTTAATGTGGCTGCTTTCTATCTTACATCATATTTTAAATAAAAATAGGCAGGCTTTAGAATGTGGTAAGTGCAAGAATTGAGTTTGTGTGTGTGTACTTTCACATGTTGTTGTTTTTTTGAATTTTGTTTTAAACTTATGATTCTGTGACATTGGTTAAAAAAAAAAAATACTTTATTTCACAATGAGAATAATTTATACCTTTTGTTTCCTAAAAGTATAGATTGTAATTGTTTTTTTCTTAAAATCAACAACAGTATGACCCACCATTAATACTAAAAGTCTGTGCACACTACTTTGTGCTATCAGTAGAACTATTCCAAACTTCTCCAAGGTTTTTAATGCCATCTCCTTAAATTTGCAATATTTTAAAAATAATTTTTAGTTCTGAAATAGAAGTTATTAAATGTTATTGTGTCCTATTTAAATATCATTTTAGTGAAGATAAATAATTTGATGTGCACATATATATCAACATTTTTAAAGTAGGTTAGAGGTTGTTTTGTTTTGTTTTTTTCACTAGAAACATGCCAGAAAATAATAGTATTTTAGTGTTTAATGTGTTACAATTATATATATATATGTATATATATAATGTATGTTTAAAATAATTATTCATAATTATAATTCTTTTTCACAGATTCATCTATGATTGTGAAGGATGATAAATTTTCAAGTCCAAGATTGGCTAATTTAAAACTGATTTATGGGGATTTGAATGCTAATCGCATCCGTGAACTAAAAGACCAATGTAGAAGAGAGGTACATGTGCAATTTAATAATGAGGTAGTTCCGAATTTCCCCGAGTCACGTGGTTGTGTGTATACAACGCACACCGTGCTTAGTTTTAGTTAGTTTGTAGTGGAAATCTGAAGCGTTTTAAGTCAATATTTAGTGGTTTCAATTTACTCATTAACGCTAAACTATAATTTGTTAATAACAGGATAATCTAGAGATACATTTTTTTTAATGGTTTCAACTAAAACAAATAGTTAAACCTTTGATAGAAGGTACTGAAGCGTTGGTCTATACTGCCATACTGAGATAAAGATTTCTTGATCTACAATGAATGACTACACTTACAGTAACACTTTCACACCCACCCCCCCCCCCCCCCCCCCCCACCATTCTTCTCTGCTCAAAAGTAAACAAGCTTGAACTTGAGTAGAACACTAAAAGCTAGACAGCAGACCAGTGTGTATTGGTCAGATAGCTCTAGGGCTAGTGTGTAGTCGATATGTCGACTAGTTGTTTTAAAAGATAAAAAGACTGCCATGAGTTTTCCTTGTGCGTAATAGGCTTCTGTTGTTTAGCGAACAAATAACACATCTGATAGTCAAGGATAAATCTAGATCTACTCTTACAGTTACACCAGCCAAATGTGTCTTACCCCACCCTTTTATTGTTAAATTTGGTTTCTAAGTAATAAAATGGATCTAGATATGTTTCGTCGAAGCATTTTTGAAACTTTAATGTAACATTTTGTGAATTTCTTAAAAATGATAGAACTTTTAATAACATAATAATACATCATGTATCCAACACAAAAAATAATTCTTAATGTTATCGATGTGCATAATGTATTACCAATTAGCGGAATATGAAATACATAACTTTAAAGAATAGCTGAAGTTTATGAAAATAACAATGTTTCAACTAATATGCATATATCCCATATATAGGCCTATAAATATAAATAAATAAATATATATATATATATATATATATGTATGTATGTGTGTTTTGTGTAGTTTATACCAAGCCTTTTTTTAATCTTACAAGAACGTTTGTAAAAACATCTTCTTCTGTATGTGAATGTATCATCGACAGTGTGTTGACGCTTGTTGTGGACTATAAAGGAAATATCATTGATAATTTAAACCCATCCTTAAACAGTTCTTGGCCCTTTATGAAAACATTTGAATAACTATTTGAACATTCAGGGAGTTCGTTGATGTACTCTGTATATTTTAAAATGTTTGTGAATGTAAAATTTCGTAAAAATAGAGGAGCAACAGCAATGGAAATATAGGAAGACACAGCCATTCTCCTCATTGTTGTCCAACAATCACTGACTTTGGTTAAAGTAGGTCAGAAATACAGAACTACCTCATTAGTTATTCATTTTCCAATAATGTAATATTAAATTTGTAATAATTTATCAATAATGTAAAATGCTTAAGATTTCAAAAGTTAGAAAAACTTTTGTGTGGATGATTTTGCGAAATAATCAACATTAAGCTGAAAAAAAGATGCATAGATATTTGAGTGTTTCTCTAGTACTGGTGACAAATAGGTATTGGTTCACTAACATGTCTTTAGCTCAAAAAATTAAAACGCCACAATTTCTTTTCATTACACTTAGAAATTGTTAATGTATAAATTGTGATATTTTGTGCTTGAAATTAGAGGAATCTAAAATAGTAGAAAATGTGTGAAGTAGTGCACAAAATGGCATCTTTTGATGTAACACCTGGGTTAAGCTGAAGTAATATTCTACTAAAAGCAGGGATTGAACAGGCATTTTTGTTGAAATAGGTTAGCAATATTATGTTAATGCATTATCTATATCTTTTTATTTTTTATTTACTTTGGTATTACTTTAAACCTTTATCAATTGTAAACAAATTTAAAAGATGTTACTAAAAGCATCCATGATTAATTTACACAGTGTTTTCTTTAAAACTAAAAATTTATATAATTTTAGTAATATATATCGATAATAAATGTTTAGAGGGGTAATTATTCAATTTATAAAGTAATACTATTTGACATTAATGCTTAAACAGAATTGTTTTATGGCATTATTTTTTAGACATTACAATCTTTATAATAAGGGGTAGCTACCTTAAATTTGCTATTGGAAAAATGTATGTCATATGTCTAATTAGTATGTTAAAAAAAAAGTATTGTTACAAATTTATGCTTTTCTTAATAATTAAAAAAAAAAATTTAAATACACTTAATTTTGATTCTTTATATATAATATGTCATTTCTTTTGACCCTCAAGAATTCTTTTTTGTACCGTAGTTTCCTCTGTGCCATATTTTCGCATATTATATATATGCTCCACATACATGTATAACCCGCACAAATTACAAAATACGTAAATTTTAAACAAAATCAAACATCCAGCACCCTTATGTGCATGTGCAAAGCATGACTAGCCATAAACTACCGGTGCAAAAGTTGTTGTTCTGTCCCTCAAGACGCAATGTGTTTCAGTTGTTCTTCAAACAAGCGATATATAATGAGTCCAACACAATACGATAATATGCTGATTCAACAGAAAGTCATTGATCTGATTATCTTGTTATGGTGGAGAAAGATTTGTTGCTGCAGCTCAGCTTGGCCCTTTGATCGGCCTGATTGTGCATAGGCTGGTGCTTGGCCTTATTGTGTAGGCTATTCATTTCTGGGGCAATCAACAGCATCAGTATTTTTATAGTTTGAATTTCGTAGCTTATAGTGTGCAGCATGTGTAATTAAAGTGTATTAATTATAATCAGTACTCAGTAGAGTTTGTTAAGCCTACTAATGCCAAAGCGAAATTTATATTACAAACAATTTTTAGTTGCAAGTTTGTGCAGTTGCTGTTTCAAAGTGCAATATAGAGCTTATGTTCATGAAAATTCAGTTCGCGAATGGCAAAAAGACATAGAAAGTCTATAGCAAATTAATGTCAGCAAAAGAGCTCATTAAGGGGGAAAAAGGTTCCCTCTCAATGTGAAAGCATCAGGGCAGTGTCAACTGTTGGTATCAATCTGAAGGCGAAAATAATGGCTATTTAAAAAAAGATCTTTGTAATAGATAATATCTTGGAGGTATCAACTGGGTTTTTTAATTCATGAGATGTCTTCAGCTGTCACGGACAACTGTTGGCAGCCAGAAACGTCCAGAAAATTGGGAAATGAAAGTTAAGGACTTTTTAAACTTGAAAGTTTATTAGAAAGGATATCTTAGAACAGAATTGAAATCCTTCCACGTCTATAATAGGGATGAGGTTACCATGTCTTTTGTTATTCCGGCAACTTGCACTGTAGTGGAAAGTGGTTGTAAATCTTTGCTATTACCACAACAGGACAAGAATGCACCTGCTTCATGGTTGTCCTGGCCTGCTAAGCTGCTGGTACAAGTTGAAATCAATTATTATATATATTCAAGAGACAAAGCCATGTGAGAAACTGCTTCAGTGAGCAATTGTGCTGTGCAACAAGAAAGGATGGATGAACACAGACGTGATGAAAAAGTGGAATGAATGAATGAATAATCCACCCTAGACAGGGTGGATTATTTCTGCCAAAGTCATTGTTGTTTTTTGTTGCACACAAAGAGCCATCTGTTCACAAGCAGATCAGTAAGACTGGTACGCACATTGCTGTCATTTCAGATGGCTTAACATGTAAGCTTCAGCCACTTGACATCAGTGTTAATCATCCATTCAAGTATTTTGTTTGCTACTAATAGAAAAAATAGATGAGTGTAGAGAAAGCAAGGACATGCTACATACACTGAAGTATACAAATAGGTTCTTGCAGCGTGGCTGCTAATCAGCACTGAAACTATTGGCTATGGTTTCAAGAAGGCTGGTCTGTTAACAGTTAGTGAAGCTAATTCAGAGCCAGCATTAAAGGGCAGCTTCATTTCGGCCGACAATGTGAATGCTGATACTGATGATTAGAAAAATCTAACTGCTGCAGCAGTTGGAAGAAGACAGTGACATTAGTGAGACTGGGAATAGATCGGGGATGTATTGCTTGCATTGTAGTCTGTACGTTTTGATATTATCAGTAGAGACAAATTAGCCAGCTGCTTACTTACTTGATTACTGGTATATTATAGGATGTATAGAGACCCACTGATATGTCCTAAGTTTCCCTTATTAAATTCTATGTTTGAGTAAAATAAATTTTGTAAACTCTGCATCTTTGCATACCTTGCACAGCTGCCATTCATTTGTAAAAACTTGAATAACCTGTGGGTTATATCCGTGA